>CM069765.1:1455000-1657500 GCA_036169595.1 Dictyostelium firmibasis | reverse complement strand
GCTAGTGTAAAAAAACCAATAAATCAAAGTTAGTATTTTTTAAATTATTCATTTATTTATTTCAACACACACCAAATTTAAAAAAAAATAAAATAAAATAAAAAAAAATAAAAAAAAAAAAAAATAAAAAACAAAAACAAAAAACAAAAAAAAAAATAACCACATATTAACTGTTTTTATAATTTATTAAATTATTGTTTTTTTTATTAATAAATTTATTATTAATTTTTTTTTTAAAAAAAAAAAATATATTTAAAAATAATAATAATAATAATAATAATAAAAATTAAATACAATTGTAATATTATTATTTATAGAAATGATATCAAATATTAATAATCAAAAATCACCAAATCCATTAAATTCAAGTGTTGATGATATAAATAATAATAATAATAATGGGACAGACGAAGATATTATAAAATTAGCTAGGGATTTAACCAATACATTTGGTATATTATTAGGAGATTCAGACCAGCCATCACAATTTAGTGATGTAATATTTAAAGTGGGTGATAGGAGGTTCTTTGCAAGCAAGATTATGTTAGTGGCAAGAAGTGAATACTTTAAAGCAATGTTTACTGGATCAATGAAAGAATCATCAATAAAAGAGATTACATTGGAAGGTGTTGATCCTGATGTTTTCTTTACCGTTTTGAAATATATTTGTATTGGAATTCTAGATTTAGACTATGATCATAGGATGGTTAGTTCAATCTATCAATATTGTGATCTTTTGGGCCTACAAAGGGGTAAAGAACTATCATTGGCAACAATGGGTAAAATAGCACAAATGTACCTTGAGAAACCAGATGTTGAAAGTGCTCTCCTACTATGGGACTCTTTGAATCAAAGCGCCATTCCAGTCGAAGGTGTTCATCCACATTTGAGAGCATTTGTTCTACAGTATGCAAGTATTTCATTACATTGTGATGCCTTCTATAGTATCAGCTTAACTACACTCGTCCAAATGTTACGTAATGATGGGTTAAGAATGGAAGAATTGGATATATTGGATTGTGTTATCGATTGGTGTAGGGAAAATTCTCAACAGCAACAACAACAACTTCAACAATCTGCAAATGGTGCAAATGGAAAAACTCATAGCAAGAGAAGTAGTTCATCGCATATGAAAAAACATGATGGTGATGGTGGATCCGATGGTAGTTGTAGCAGTAGATGTAGTTCAAGGAGAAACTCTCTCACATTAAAGGATCATTATAGACAGCATATTGGTAATGGTGGTAATTACAACAACAATGATTGTCATAGTGATACCGAGGAAACTTTCAGTGACATTGATGACGAAGAACATCGTAATGGTGGTGGTGTTGGGGATGATTTTGAAAATGATTCCGACCAAGACGACGACGATGATGATGAAGATGATGAAGATGATGATTTCACTGATGATGATGATAAAGATGATTCAGCAAACGATGATTATGAATACTCTACAAATAAGGACGATTTGGATATCATTGAGGATTGGGACACAACAATTGATAAAAATCTTTTGGATGAAGTATTACCACTCATTCGTTGGGAAAATATGAACATTGGCGAAGCATTTGAACGTTTAGATAATTTAAAAATTATACCAGATAAGGAAATCTCAAATCTCCTCAGACATATTTTAAAATCAAATAGAGGTGAAAGTTTCTCATTTTTAGGTTATCGTTATAGAAGACCACGTAATAATAGAAAAAGACCTTATCCAATTGAATTTTTATTAGGCATAAGTAAGTTTTTTTTTTTAAAAAAAAATTATATTATTTATTAAATAAGTAGTAACCGAATTTCTTTTTTTTTCTTTTTTTTTTTTTTTTTTATTAAAAAAAAGCTCAAGCATTTGATTCAAATGTAACAAATGAAATTATACCATTAAATTCATTTTCATCAGAATTTGGTCAATCAACTAATCAATTTTTATATAGAATCAAAAAGGATATAAAACTACCAGCAAATTTAGAGAGGTTCTCATTCAAGGATAGAGAGTTTTTTGTTCAATTAAAAGAAAGAGAGAAAGGTCAATTGGCTGTTTACTTAGCATTTGGTAGTAAGTTGACTAAACCATTGGCAATATCAGTGTTGGCAAGTGTAATTGGATTTAGATTCCAAGACTCCATTGAATTTAGTTTTAAGAAAATGTTTGATGAAGGATTCGATAGTGCTTGGGGTTGGCCAAAATTCATCTCTTTAGATACCTTATATAAACAAGATAAATATAGTCATTATTCTGATAGCTTTTGTTTATTAATTGAACTAACTAGTCAATGGGGTTAAATTTATTATTAAAATTATTTATTTAACAAATAAGATTACAAAAAATATAAAATAATTTATATAAATAAAAAAAAAATATAAGAAATATGGATAATGATTTGAATTTTTTTTTTTTTTTATCAATACTAAGCGAAAAGACATGTGAGGTCCCAGTTTTATTTTTAGAAGCAAAAATTATTCGTGAACATCTTCCCGAAAATAAAAATGAAATTTATTCAAAAATAAAAAAAAAAAAAAAAAAAAAAAAATTTATTAATAAAATTTTTTATTTTTATTTTTTTTTTTTTTATATTTTTTTATCCCACCATCCAAATTTATATAAACAAATAGTTAAGCAATATAAATATACATTTTAATTTTAAAATAATCATGGCAAGTGTTTCAAGAAAAGTACTCAAAGTTGCCAAAGGTATAGCCACCAAAGATGGTGACGGAGTTTCATTGACCCGTGTAATTGGAGGTAGGGAATTCAGTTAACTATTCACATTACTACTAACACATATAAATGATGATAGATTGTTTTATTTTTATTATTACTTCATTTTTTTAATAAAAATTATTTCTTTTATTATAGGCAATATAAAAAGTAGTCAAGTTGACCCATTTTTAATGTTGGATGCCTTCAAATCTGATAACCCAGATGACTACATTGCAGGTAAATATAATAAAATTTAATGTTGGATAACTTGAAATCTGATAACCCTTTTGAGTATAGCAAATAAACTAATTTAACAACTTTGTATCATTAGGTTTCCCAGATCATCCACATCGTGGTCAACAAACTCTCACCTATATGATTGAAGGAGCAATGGAACATAAAGATAATAAAGGTAATAGAGGATTATTATTACCTGGTATGGTTCAAATTATGAATGCTGGTAGAGGGTATGTATACGATTAAATTTTTTTAAAAAATAACAAATTTAATAAATAAATAAATAATAACATTTATGGTTTATATTAGAATTATTCATTCAGAAATTCCACAACAACGTGATGGTATGATGTTTGGATTTCAATTTTGGTTAAATTTAGCAGCAGCAGAAAAGATGTCAGAACCATGGTATAAAGATATTGCAGCAGCAGATATACCAGAGATTAATACAGATGAAAAAAAAGTTAGAATTGTTGCAGGTGTTTACAATGGTATTGAAGGTCCAGTTAGAGATTTACATGTTAAACCAATATTTTTAGATGTTAAATTGCAACCAAATGCAAAATTTTCAGAGGAGATTCCAGATTTTGATCATAGTTCTTTTGTTTATGTTTTCGAAGGTGAAGGTTCTTTTGGACCAGAAGGAAATCAAGTTAAAATTGGTGATCAACATATTGGTTTATTAGAGAATAAAGATAAAAACACCCTCTCAAATGATGATTCAACTCCTACTAAAATTGATGTAACAGCTGGTGAAAAAGGTGTCAGATTTTTATTCCTCTCTGCAAAACCATTACGTGAACCTGTTGTACAACATGGTCCATTCGTTATGAATACTCAAAGAGAAATTCAACAAGCTTTTTATGATTTCCAATCTGGCAAATTTTAAAATAAAATAAAAATTAAAAATTAAAAAATAATATTAAATGTATAAATAATAATAATAATAATAATAATAAAAAATATTAGTCATAAAAGTTTTTTTTTTTTTTATAATCAAAATAAAATATTTGACATTCTTTGATCAAGTTCTTTTTTATTATTTTTATTTGGAAATTTTAAAATTTTAAAAAGATTTGGATGATCAAAGATTGAGCTTATGAATCTTTGGTTTTTTGAATGAATTTCTTTTAAATTTGGGAATTGATTTTCATTTATAATTAAATTTGAATCTTTTACATTTAAAATTTCAACTGATGGGAAAATATATTTATCCTTTTTGACTGAACAGCCATATAATGATAAGGATTTAATATTTTCAATAATAATAGTATTTGTATCTTTATTTTCTTTTGAAGGTAATTCTAATGTTGAAATTGGTTCACAAATATCTAGATTTGTTAAATTGATTTTATCTTTTAAAAAACCATTAAAATTAATTGGTTTTCTAAATTCATCTCTAATTATTAAACTTGTTAAAGAATTTGGGAAAGTAGTTGAATTTAATTTTAATTCATCTTCACGTGATAAAAAATTTAAATCTATTGAATTTAAAGAGTTTTTAAAATCAGTATTTAAATCACTGGTTGAATACATTCTAACTTTTAATTTAATAGTTGCATTTCTATTTTCGATTATAACTGGTGATTTATTGAATCTACAGTTTTCAAAAGTAATAAATTCAACAGTTTTAGGAATTAAACCATTCTCTAATGATTGATTAAAAGATTTACCAAAAATAATTGATTTTAATTTTTTACAGGGTAATGAATTTGGTAAAATCTTTTGATTAAATTTATTACCAAAATCAATATATTTTAATTCTGTTGGTAATGAAAATGGTTGTATTGGTTTATTACCATTATTGAATTTTTTGAATATTATTGATTCTATAGAGTTTGGTAATGAATTTGGTAAAATTTGTTTATCAAAATCGGTTATTATTAATGATTTTAGATTACAACATTGAATTAATAATTCATCAGAATAAAATTTTGAAAATAAATTGATTGTCATTGAGAAATAACTTTGTTTTAATGTAAAATCTTTTGCTTTTCCAAGATTTAAATGAACTAATGTTGATGATGGTAAAACACCTGCTGATATTACATTATCCCAATTTTTACCTAATGATATAATTTCTAAATTTTCATCAAATGGGAAACAACCTATTTCTTTTAGTGGTTGATTAAATGATTTACCAAACTTTAAAACTTTTAAAGATTTTGGTAGTGATCCGACTAGAATTGGTGAATTAAAATATTTACCAAGTTTTAAGTATTCTAAAGTATCTGGTAAACAATTCAAAGGTATTGAATGATTACCATGATAGATTAATTCAATCAAACCATTTGGTAAATCTGATGATTTTAAAGGTTTATCATAGGCTCTACCAAATTTTAATTTTAAAATAGTTGTTGGAATACAACCAATTTCAAGATTACCATTAAAATTATCAGGTAAACTTAAATCTACTACACCCATTGGTATTTGACCAATTGTAATGGTTGTGGTTTTCTTTAAACTGTTTGTATATAGTGGATCAATATTTTTATAGTCTACATATGGTATCTTTTTAAAATGTAATTTCTTTAAATTTTGTTTTCCTAATAGATAGTTTGGTGCTAATGGCCATTCGGAAATATCCAATGGATTTATTGTAATGTTTTGATAATACTCCGATTGAGTTGTAAAAATGTTCAATGTTGTTATATGATCTGGTAATGGTGGTAATTGAAGTTGAATCCTAGGCTCATCTAATCTTAATGAAATTGTATCTCTGGTATACTTTATAGTTAAGGTTGTAACATCATTTGGTAAAAATTTTGACCATTCTAATCCATCGGCAAATTCCTCTGAATGATCATCATAAATTCCATTACCATTTAAAATATCGTAAATATTAAAGGTTATCGAGGTAAGGTATCCCTTTGGTTCAAAGTTTTTAATGAATTCTATGGTTGTTTCAATACTATTGAATTTATTCAAGTAACCATTAATATAATTATATAATTTTAAATGATGAAATATTATTTTCCTTAAAAAATTATTTCTCCAAACTTTAAAAAATATTAAATCAATCATTTTCAATTTTAATTTTTTTTTTTTCTTTTTTTTTTTCAATGTTTTTTTTTTTTTAATAAAAAAAAAAAAAAAAAAAAAAAAAAAAAAAATATTAAAAAAAATTAAAACAAGTGAAAGGTGTCATTTTTTTTTTTTTTTTTTTTTTTCTAATAATCTAAAACAACAATAAAATATTATTTTTAATTTTAATTTTTTATTTTTTTTTATTTTTTTTTATTATTTTTTATTTTTTTTTAAATTTTTTATTATTTTTATTTTTTTAATTTTTTTAATTTTTTTTTTTTTAATTTAAAATAAACAAAAAAATAGAAAGATATGTTTTCTGTATAAAATGAATGAAATTATTCAAAATAACTCAATGGTTTTATTTTTTGTTCTTTCGATTGTTTCAATAATTGCCAATTTGGATTTTACATTAAAGTTAACATTTATCATTCCACTCTTCCTATTAATAGTAAAGAAATTATATTATAATGGTTATCAAGAGTTTGTTGCAATTTTGGCAGGTGGTACTGTAGTCCTTGCAATTGGTTTCTTCAATTCTGTAGTCAGAGTTTTTAAAAAACAAACAGGAGCCAAATTAAAAAAAAAAAAAAAAAAAAAAAAAAAAAGAAAATGTCTTTCTTATTTTTCCAAACGATGTAAATAAAAAAAATAAACCATTCCGAAGATATCTTGATTTCCTTTTTGTTATTGAAACCTTTTTTTTTTTTTTTTTTTTTTTTATTTTTAATTACTTTACTTTAAATTTTTTATTTTTTTTTTTTTAATTTTGAGGATTATTTTGTGTAGCTATTACTACCAATAAAGAAATCTACAAAGAAAATTCGTTTTTTAAAATAAAGATATTTTCGGATCAAAATTTGAAAAAAAAAATAAAAAAATAAAAAAAAATAAAAAATAAAATAAAAAAATCTGAAATTTTTTTTTTATAAACCCAAAAAAAAATCAACCCACATTTTTTTTTTTATTTTTTTTTTTTTTTTCATTTTTTTATTTTTTTATTTTTCTTTATTTATTACCATTTTATTTTATTTTTTCAATTAGTTGAAATTGAAAAATAAAAAAATGGTAGAAATTAATAATAGTAATAGTAATGAATCAATTTTAATAATAAATAAAGATGAATCATCAAAAAATGAAATAATAAAAGAAGAGATTAAAAAAGAGGAGAAGAAGATTGAAAATAAAGTTCATATGTTAAGTTTAACAACAGTTATGGTAATTGGATTTGTAGCCAATGTTGAGTATGGTATTGTTATGCCATCGTTATTAAATTATTTAGAATCAATGAATGGAGGTAGTAATGCATTAGGTTGGGCATTAGCAGTGTTTTCTATTGCACAAGTTTGTTTTTTACCAATTGTTGGTTTATGGGCAGATAAAAGAACAATGAAAGAAAGTTTCATAGCATGTTTAATCGTAGGTATAATTGGTAATATAGTTTATGCAATGGCAATTGATCCATATATGGTGATTGCAGGTCGTTTCATTGCAGGTATTGGTAGTAGTAATATGGCATTGACAAATAGTTATATAGCAGCAGTTAGTACTAAAGAACAAAGAACTAAATTTATGGGTATTATAAATGGTATCAATGCATTTGGTTTAGTTGCAGGACCAGCATTTAATCTTGGAATTGGTGAAGTTAATTTTAATTTTTGGATTGGTAAAGTTCATTTCATTTTCGATCCTTTAAGAACTCCAGGTTGGTTATTAGCATTATTTTTATTCTTGATTTTATTATCATTTATTGGTTTTAAAGAGCCAACTCCAATTGTTGACTCCAATACAATAAAAGTTGATCAAGAAACTAAAATTGGTTCAATTAATAATATAAATACAACAAACAATGAACAACAACAACAACAACATCAAAAACAACAAATTTCAACATCCAAATTTAAAAGTAATGAGAGAGCACCATTATTACAAAAAAGTACAAGTCATCCACATGCATTAGATAAATATTCAGAAGTTACATTGGGTGGTGGTGAACATCATCATCAACAACAACAACAACAACAATATTCAACATTTAGTAAATATTCAACATTTGGAGATGAAGGATCTATAAATTATAGAATGGTAAATCCAAAAGGTTTAGGTGGAAATGGTGGTGAGTCATTATCAACAACAATGATTACACCACAATCATCTTTTCAACATTTTTCAAGTAAAAAATTTTCAAAATATCAAACAACTTCAAATGGTGCAATTCATCAAAATTCAACAATGTTTGGTAAGAAAAAAGAGCCAACATTTTTAGATAATTTGAAAAAGATTTTAGATGCATCATTATTGACATGTTTTGTAATTAATTTCGTACAAAACTTTGTATTTGGTTCACTTGAAACTCTTATAACTCCAATAACTCAACAACAATATGGTTTTGGTACAATTCAAAATAGTATTATGTATAGTTTAGTATCATTGGAAATCATTGTTTTCATTATTGTTACGGTTATTTTCACAGGTAAAGGTGGTCAAGATAAACATGCTATCATGTTTGGTATGTTATTCATTGGTGCAGGTTTAATTTTAATGATGTTCTTCTTTGGATTAGGTTTAGCAACTGATAGTGTACCAATGTGGAAATTCATACTATCAGTTGCAATCACTACAGTTGGTATTCCAACTCAAAATACTTCTGTATATGGTCTCTACTCTAAATTATTAAATAGAATTTATGGTGAAGAAGAATCACAAGGTTTCTCAAGTGGTTGTATGATGATTATGGGTAGTCTTGCAAGAATTCTTGGTCCACTTTGGGCTGGTTATGGTTTAACAATGATAAGACGTTTACCACTTTTCATTGTATTAATTGCAATGTGGGTTTTCGATATGGGTATAGTTTTATTATTTTGGAAGAAATTAACTTTTAAATTTGATCCAAATGCAAAACCAGTTATAATTTCTCATTAATAATATATATATATATATAAATAAAATTAATTTTGTGAAATTGTTTTTAAAAAAAAAAAAAAAAGTTAAATAAACACATTTTGTTTTCACTTTTAAAAGTTCATACACTTTTTCACATTTTTTTTTTATTTTTTTTTTTTTTTTTTTTTTCACTCCAAACACCTTCCAAATTTTTTTTTTTTTTTTTTTTTTTTTTTTCTTTTTTAATTTTTCTCATCCAACCAATTCATTATTAAAACAACAAAATGATAAATTCATCAATTCTTAAAAATTTATCAAAAAGTGTATTAAATAAAAATCAATTTAAACACCTTAAAGTCAATTTTACAAACACTGCATCACAACAAATAAATATAATTTACAATGTAAAAAAGAATCAAACATTATCATCATCATCATCATCTTCATTATTTAATAAAAATTTTACAATCAATTCATTTAATAACTACAAAAATAGATTTTATTCAACAAATAGCAATAATAACAACAGCAATAATAATAGTAATCATAATAATAGTAAAAACACCAATAATGAAAATAATAACACCAATAATGAAAACAATAATTCTAATAATAATAGCGAAAATAAATTTAATAGAGAAAATATTTTAAATTTTTTAAAAAATAATAAAAAAAATATATTATATTCATTTGGAATTGGATTAGGAGTTGCATCACAAAGTTTATTTGGATCATCATCTATTGGAATAGACGATCTCCCAGAAAAAAAAGTTTATTATAAATTTGGAAAATGGGAATTCACAGAGAAACATTTAGTTATAGGTTCATTGATTGGTGCAAATCTTATTGTATTTGGTTTATTAAAGAATTTCCATTTCTTTAAAAGATATGGTTATCATTTCTTTTGTTCAGCATCATCTATCAATAAATATCCAGCATCTATTATTCTATCAACATTTACACATACAGAACCATTTCATTTACTCTTTAATATGTATGCATTATCAAGTTTTGGTAGTGCAGTTTATGATCATATGGGAACTCGTGATTTCTTATTATTATATTTCTTAGGTGGTTTAGTTGGTACAATGGGTAGTTTAACATTTAAATTGGTAACAGGTGCATTTGAAATTCCTTCAATTGGTGCCAGTGGTTGTATTTTCTCCATAATTGCACCATCTGTCTTCCTTGATAGTGAAACTCGTATTGGTATTATGTTTTTACCAGTTTCATTTGAAGGTTATTATGTATTGAGTGCATTGATGTTCTTTGATTTCTTAGGTTGTGTTATACCACAAATTGCAAAGAAAACTAATTGGGATCATGCATGTCATTTAGCTTCAGCAATTACTGGTTGTTTCATTGGTTCACTTTATCCATATAAAGAGAGATTCCAAAACTTTTATGGTACAGGTAAAATCATCACTCCAAATTTCATCTATAGGGGTGAAATTCAAAATGGTTCTCCAACTGGTAAAGGTGAATACTTAGATAGTGATTATTATCAAAGAGGTATTTTTAAAGATGGTTCAATTGAAAAAGGTGAAGTCCATTTTAGAAAAACTGGTCAAACAAGATATTTTGAAAAAAGTCAAAATTAATCAATCATTTGAAAAAGTGAAAAAAAATAAAAAAATATAAATAAATATAAATATAAATAAATAAAAATAAATAAATAAATAAATAAAAGCTAACTATAAATTAAAAATTTTAGTGTTTTTTATTTATCTAAAATACCATTCTCATAATCTAAATAAGCTTGGTCAATTTCTTTTTGAGTATTCATTACAAAAGAACCTTTCAAAACTATTGGTTCTTTAATTGGTTTTGCAGATAATAATAGAAATCTAACTTGATCTGTTGACGATGTTGATACATCGATTTTATCACCATCATTATTAAATATACCAATATTTGAATGTTGAATCTCTTTAATTTGATCTCTATTTTCAAATGGTCCGAATGAAGCTTTACCATTAACAACATAAATAAATGTATTATAAATTGAATTTGGTAAATCAATTGAAATCTTTGAATTTGATTTTAATTGAATATCTAAAAATAATGGATCAATAGTTTTTAAACTTTTAATTGCTCCTTCAATACCTTTAAATTTACCTGCAATAACTCTAACTTTTTTTTCATAACAATCATCAATATATATCTCTGGTATTTCTTTTGATGATATATTCAAGTAAGTTGGATCTGACATTTTTTCTGATGATTTTAGGTTTAACCAAAGTTGATATCCATGTAATAATCCACATTTACCAGTAATATCATCAGGTTTTGGAATTTCACTATGAATAATTCCACGACCTGCTTTCATTAATTGTAGAGAACCAGGTGTAACAATTCCATGATTCCCTTTTGTATCTTTATGCTCCATTGAGCCTTTAATCATATATGTTAATGTCATAAATCCTCGATGTGGATGAGGAGGAAATCCATCCTTATAGATTTCTGGATCTTCAATTTTCATTTCATCTAAAAGTAAAAATGGATCTAAAAATCCAACTGGTCCTCCTAAAGTTCTTCTAACTTTAAATGTCATCTTACCATCCCTTATATTAAATCCATTTGAGATTTTATTTATAATTCTTGATCTCATTTATTAATTTTTATTATGTTATTTTTTTTTTTCAAAAAAAATTCATTAAAACTTTTTATGAAGGTAATATGGCATTGATGATGTGCTAAAAAAAAAAAAAAAAAAGAAAAAAGAAAAAAAAAAAAAAAAAAAATTTTAATAAGTAACTAATGTTATATTTGAACTTCTTTCAATGCCACACCATAATTAGATTTTTAATATGAATTTCCATTTCTTTGTAATTACCTTTATCTCTTATATTTTTTTAATACTATTATAATTGGCTTCATTTTTTTTTAATTTTTATCATTATTTTTGAATTTGGTTGTTTTATTTATTTTTTTAAAAAATTTTTTTTTTATATATTAATTTATAAACTTTTGATCTTACATAGACATATTCAAATTATTTTAAAAAGAATTAAAAAAATTTGAAAAAAAAAAAAAAAATTAATAAAAATTTTTTTCCCATATAAATTTTTATTTTTTTTTTTTTTTTATTTTTTTTATTTTTTTTTTTGAAGTGAAATTTAATATAATTGAAAATGGATCAACAACAAATAAGAAGAGTCGAAACATTAACCAATCATTTATGCTCATCATCAAATGGTAAATATTTTATTGTGTATTTTTTTTTTTTTTATTATATTACAGTTAAATGGTAATCAAAAAAAAAAAAAAAAAAAAAAAATTAACTCTATGATTTTTTTTTTCTCAAATAAACTCTAAAGAAAGTTTTTATCTCTCAGCAAATAACACAGATGCATCATTAAGAGAACTTGTGGTTAGAGCACAAACTCAAAGAAATGCTAGAAACACTAAAACTCTTAAAGGTTTAGAAGAAATGAAAACTTTAGTTGGTAAAGAAATTGGTACTAGTGAATACTTTAAAATTACACAAGATCGTGTAAACTCTTTCGCTGAATCTACTGGTGATTTCCAATGGATTCACATTGATCCAGAAAGAGCCAAATCTGAAAGTCCTTTTGGTGGGTAAATTATCTTAATCTATTTTTTTTTTAAAAAAAATAATTTCAAAAAACTTTATGTATATTAATATTATGGTACACAATAATAAAAATAAATAATTTAGTCCAATTGCTCATGGTTTCTTAACATTATCATTAGCACCAATGTTTGCAGAAGAAGTTATGCCAAATGTTGAAGGTATTAAGTATGGTGTAAATTATGGTTTCAATAAGATTAGATTCTTATCACCAGTACCAGTTGATGGTAATTTAAGATGCAAATTTGAATTACAAGAATTAACACCAGTTTCAGGTGGTGCACAAGCTGTCATTAAATTAACTTTTGAGGTTGAAGATCAACCAAAAGCTTCTGCAATATGTGAATGGATCATCAGATATTACGAATAGACAAAAAAACACAAAAAAAGAAAATTAAATCGTATCAATATCTTTATATATTTTCCCCAACATATGAGAAAATATTTGTAATTAAAAAATATTTAAAAAAAAATCAAAAATTAAAAAAAAAAAAATCAAAAAAAAAAAAATCAAAAAAAACGAGTTTTTAAACGTTTGAAATTTTATTGTTATTTTTTTTTTTTATTTTTTTATTTTTTACTTTAAGTAATTCCACATTAACAACATATTTTATTAATAAAATGTTAAATAGATTACAGAGTTTAAAAAAGAATCAAAATTTAATTAAAATATGTTGTTTTAATAGCACAACAAGATACAATAGCAATTATTATTGTACATATACCACACCAATCAATTCAACACGTGGTGGAGATATATTTTCAACAAAAAGTTCAAACGATGCAATTAAAGGTACAATTAGGACTCAAGATGATATAGATAAAGAGATTCAAATTTTTGACAGTAAAGTAGGAAAAGAGAAAGTCCCAGTTGATCCAGCCTCATTGAAATTATCCAATGACATTCAAGGAGCAATCGAAAAAGCATATCATGAGTTTCAAGATGGTAAATATGAAGAAGCATTAAAAAGATATTATTGGGTGCTTTCTAAAACACCTTACGATTGTTCAGTTCTTATTCTACGTTCTACGGTCTTGGAAAATATATCACGTTATAGTGAAGCAATCACTGATTGTAACACTATCATAAAAATTTCAACTGACGGTGAAATTTTAGCAGAGTATGTTTTTTATTTTTATTTTTATTAAATAGAATGTTTTAATTAATATATTTAATCCTTTTTTTTAGAGCATTTTTAATTAAAGGAATTTGTTTAATGAGACAAGGAAAATATAATGAATCAATTGTAGCATTTGAGAAATCATTAGTTTTAGTACCAAATCCAAAAATAATTGATTTAAAGAGAGAGGCAGAATCAATGTTATTTCCAGATTCAGTAGTTGTACCAACTCATGAAGATGATTATGAATTCTTTAATGGTTTATCTTCAACATTAATGAATAATGCAATTGTAAAGAAATCACCAATTCATGGTAGAGGTATTTTTGCAACTAGAGATATTGATGAAGAAGAATTAATTTTTGAATCACCTTCATTACTTTCAATTCCAAGTGATTTAGCTAAAAATAAATATGATAAATATGATGTATGTATAGATATTATTGGTATTAATATTGTGTATATATACATGTGTATATTAACTTTTATATTTTTAGACTGAACATTGTAATAATTGTCATTTATCATTAAAACCATTATTATTAGATAATGAAAAAGAAATTATTGAATCAAGAGAATTTCCAAAGATTGAAGATACATTAAGTCGTATGACAAATTTACCATTAGGTGATATAAGTGGAATTTGTTGTCCAAAATGTAATACAGCAGTATTTTGTTCATCGGATTGTGAGAGTCAAGGAATGGCAAGACATAAATTAATTTGCACTGGGTCATCATCTAATCTTCATCATAATTTCTTGGATAAATTCTATCACGAAATTTCAAAACAAGATACAGAGGATAGAACTACTTATTTGTTGATGTTACAAATTTTCTCATTACAATATACAACTGGTGGTGATCAAAATGAACCATTACGTTCAATGCAATTGGATCAATTTATGAAGAGATTAGTTCATTCAGAACCATCGAAACATCAAACATCATATTTGAGTAGAAATGATACGAAAATCTATAATTTATTGAAAGGAATATTCTCAAACCGTGAAATCTCAAAAGAGATCTATCATCGTGTTAAATCGATTATTCAATTGAATTCCGTAGTTTTTCCAACATCCAGAATTAAAGTTCTCTCAGAGAAAAATCCAATGGATGAATTGGGTTATTCTTTCGATTTCCAAGAGATTCCATCACAACAATTAATTAGTATCCTCATGCAAGGTTCTTTCTTTAATCACTCTTGTGAACCAAATGTTTTCGTGGCAACACCTGTTGTAAATGATAAAAGTATTCGTTTCTGTTCAAGAAGACCAATTAAAAAAGGTGAGGAACTTTTCATCTCTTATTTAGAAGGTACAAAAATGGATACTGAAACTAGGAGAGTAACACTTAAATCAACTCATTCCTTTATTTGTAATTGTCAATCTTGTATTTCTAAAAAAACTATTGATGTTTTAAGTTTACTTGATTAAAAAAATAAAAATAGAAAAAAATATAACTAGAAAAAAAAAAAGATGAAAATAATAAATGGGTGGCAGAAGGAAAAAAGTTTTTTTGGAATGCAAAATCACAATAATTGCTAAATATAAAAAGCAAAAAGATTTTTTTTTTTTATTTTCTGTTTTTTTTTTGTTTTTTTTTTTAGTTCAAATTTCCTTTTTTTGTTTTTTTATTAATTAATTTTTTTATAATTTTATTTTTTTTTTTTTATTTTTAAATTTTTTTTTTCATTCTCCACCATTTTTTTTTTTAATTTTTTTTTTTTAAAAAATTGCTTTTATTACAGTGTTTATAAACTTATTGAGCCATGTCATTTCATTTAAATACAAGTGGATTACAAACAATAACAACAAATAATGTAAATAACAATATGTCATCCACAACAATTTCAACACCAACAACTACAACTCAACCTCAACTACAACAACAACAACAAACAAATGGTGGTAGTGTAGGAACAGGAACAATAACAGGTCAATTATTATCAACACAACAAGTCCAACAACAAGCCCAACAACAATCTGTCAATAATACACCACCACCTTCAGTGGAAAATATTACAATCTATATATTGCCTGTTGGTATTCCAACATCAAATTTACCACCATTTTTAATGAAAAAACATACACTATTTAAAAGATTATTTGCACATATCTCACAAAGATTTTCAATTGAGGAACCTCAATTAATATTTTTATTTCAAGATAGAATTGACCCTGAACAATGTCCTAATGATGTAAATATATTGCTATTACACAAAATATGTTTTAATACATACAAACTAACCATATATTAAATTAGATTGGATTAATTAGTGGTGAAACTATTGTAGTTAGAAGAGTAAAAAATAAAATCCATGAGACAAAACAAGCCACACTTTCAAGCTTTGTAAATAATATTGGTTCTTTGTTTAATAACCCAATCTATAGCGATATTACTTTTAAATTATTAGATGGTTCAGAACTACATTCTCATAAAAGTTTGTTGCTTTCTTTTCATTTATTACTTTCAATTTTTTTTAGTTTTCAATATTAATATCTTTTTCTTTATTTTTTATAGATATTTTATCATCCAGATGTCAAAAATTCCAAGCTATGTTTCAAAATGATATGATAGAGAGTCAATCTAAAGAAATTGAAATTGTAAATTATGAATCTGCTGTTTTTAGAAAAATGGTTGAATATTTATATTCAGACTCATTAAATGAAGATAATATCGAAATGATATTACAACTAATTATTATAGCCGATGAATATTTGTTAGATACTCTAAAAAGTAATTATTATTTTATTCATATATTGGATTGATTAAATGTATTGACAAAAATTTTATTTTTTATCATCTCAGACTATTGTGAATTAAAATTAATAACAGAAATTAATTCGAATAATGTCGCAATATTTTTATTAAAATCTGATATTTATAATTGTAAATTTTTGAAAAAATCGTCAATGGAATATATTTTGGGAAATGTTAAAAAATTGTTCCAAGATAAGGAGTTTAATAAAATTTTATCAGAATCACCAAGCCTACTATTGGAAGTTATTCAAGAAATGGCTCCACTTTATGACGATAGTGTGAATGGTGCTCGTAAATCTTATTTTACTATTTAATATACATATATAAAAAACAAACAAACAAACAAACAAACAAACAAACAAACAAACAAACAAACAAACAAACAAACAAACAAACAAACAAAAAAACAAACAAAAAAACAAACAAACAAACAAACAAACAAACAAACAAACAACATATTTGTAGTAGGAAAAAAATACAAAGCAATGCAATAAAAATGTAAATAAAGAATAAAATATTTTCCGCTGTTTTTGGATTTTTTTTAATTTTATTTTTTTTAATTTTATTTTATTTTTTTTTAATTTTTTTTATTTTTTCATTTTTTATATTGCATTTTTTTTATTTTTTTTTTTTTTATTACTTTTTTTATATTAACAAATAAATAAAAAAACTTAGAAATACATATTTTATATGTATAAATATTTTATATATTGACAGTGCATAAATTTTTTTTTCACTGTTTTTTTTTTTTTTTTTTATTTTTTTTTTGAAGTACACTAAAAAAACAATAATAAAAAGTTGATATAAAAATATATGGGTGTTGCATCATCGAATATAGCAGGTGGTGCTGTACCTGGGGACATTATAAACAATGATGGAACATCAAATAGTATTAACAACATCAACAACAATAACAACAATAATAATAATAGCAATTCCACGACAGGCGTCAATTTGTTATTAGCAGCTGATACAGCCATAGCAAATATGGCAAGTTTTTATCAGAGTACTCTTAGTGATGATTTTAAATTATTGGCATCAGAGAATAAATTACCAGAGGATTTAGATTCATTCATGGAGACATTATTATTTAGTTTAAACTTTTCAGAGGAATCAAATCATAACTATGTTTATGGTTTATTAAATGAACTATCAAAACAATTAGGTAATTTTTATCAATCACCACATTCTCTTCATTTTACTAATTAGTGTATTTATACTAATTTCATGTTAATAAAAACTTCAGTATCAAATAATTTAAAAACTAGAAACTTCAATAGGATTTTAATGCATTTTATAAATAAATTAAATTTATTCAATCAACAATTAATAACCATATCAGAGTCAATGAAAAAGAATAAAGAAAGCAAACAACAGTTAATTTTAGATCAATCAATAGAGATTCAGCTATACACACATCAACAGTTTTTAGTAAATTATACAATTTTAATTCAAACTTTCTCAAAGTATATCATAGAGAATATGGATCATGTGGATATGATTCAACAATTTACAGGTGATTCTGAAAATTCCTTCAAAACTATACCCTTCGATTTAATATTATCGATTTTAGGTTTTTTATCAAATGAACAAAGGTATTTTTTTTTTTTAATCATATTCATTTCCTACTCAAAAAAGAGAGAGAGGGCCAATATTTACTAAAAATATTCATAACTTTAGGGATTGTTCGTATGATTTACATGATGTATTATTAAGATTTGTTTTAATTTTATTCTCAACGGAAATGTATTTGCCATTACCAACCATACAAGAGAATTATTTAACTGATACCTATGAAGTGGATTCTAGTTTTTATGAATTGCTAGCACCAAAAACCAATATATTTTTAAATATTCTAATGGATACAATTTATAGTAATCAAAATTCGCCAATAGTATATAATTTTATTTTCAATCTCTTTAATAATATCATTGAAAATAAGCCACCACCTTCAACTTCAAATAGTTTATTGGATTCAATTGGTAGTGCTGCTTGTAAATATTAATATTAATTACAATATATTTTTTATAATCCCTTAATATTTACTCATGCATTCTTTTTTTTTTTTTTTAAGCATATTTATTATTACTACCATTAAATGCATATAAATATTTTTTTCCTCAAAGCAATTCATCAGGTAATTCAATGACAGAGTTATCAATTTTTAATTTGTTGGTTTTGGTTCAATACAATTACCCAAAGGGTAATCCTTTTAGAAAAATTTTAGCAAATATACAAGATAAAGATTGTAAATATAATATTATATAATGAATTAACCATAAATTCTTAAATTATTAATTTTTTTTTTTCAGTTTCTATGGATTTATTAAATCCAACTCCAAATAATCATCAAATTAGAATATCAATGCAACAATTATATGAGAATATCATAAAATCACCGTCATCTGATAAAAATATTTTATTACTTTATTATCTATTACAAGAAAATAGTTTTTTTTTTAGGTATGTTCAATCAAGAACTGATTTAGATAATTTAGTATGTATTTTACTTTTTTACTTCAAAAAAAAAATTTCTTTATCTAAATTTTTTTAAATTAATTTTTAGTTATTACCAATGATTCAAATTTTATATAATTCATTTGAAGAAAAACCACAACAAGTAAATATGATTTTGATTATTATTTTAATTTTATCTCAAGATTCTTTATTTAATGAAAATGTTCATTCATTGGCAAGTATTAGCTCTTTCAATTGGAAACAATCATAAAAGTGAACTATTTAATAATAATAACATCATTTTTTTAAAAATATTATTTAGATTGTTCATCAAATATTATGGTATAAAGAAAGACTTTTAATTGATGTTTCATTGGGTGGTATTTTGATGGTTGTATTAATAAAATCCATCATTTTAAATTTATCTAAACTACGTGATGCCCATTTACATACAAATTGTTTAGCGATCTTGGCAAATTTATCATCAAATATCTCACATATTCACCCATATGTCGCAAATCGTTTAGTTAAACTTTTAGAAATACTTAGTAAAAGATATATAAAACTGTAGGCATTAATCTAATTTTTTTTTTTTTTTTTTTTTTTCATTATTAACAATTAACTTTTAAAATAAACAGGAAAAAAATGTTAAATCAAGTTGACTCGCCATCGAATATCAATAGTGATAATAATAATAAAAATAATAATATCGATGACAATAATAATAATACAAAAGATAATAAAATATCAAATGACATAGTAAAATCAATATCATCAGTATCAATATCAGATGATTTATCATTGGATGTTAATCAACTTCAACTAATTAAAAATTTAGATAATCATAGTAATAGTATTAACCAACATCATAATGATACACACAATTACAGTTCATTTTTAAATTCACCCGATCTTAACCTCAAAGAACTACAATCCGAAGAACTGACTACTCATTCCGATTTTTTGTATATTGTACTCCAAATTATAAATAATACACTCACTTACAGGGCTTACTCAAACCCACATTTAATCTATTCACTTTTACATCAACAAGAATATTTTCCTGTATTTTTAAATGAAGAAAATCTTTCTTCTTTATCTAATAATATTTTAAATGTAAGTTATACAAATAGAAATAATAATAATAATAATAATAATAATAATAATAATAATAATAATAATAATAATAATAATAATAATAATAATAATAATAATAATAATAATAATAATAATAATAATAATAATAATAATATTAATAATAATAATAATAATAATAATAATAATAATAATAATAATAATAATAATAATAATAATAATAATAATAATAATAATAATAATAATAATAATAATAATAATAATAATAATAATAATAAAAGAAAAGAAAATGAATACTAGTATTTATATTAATAAAATAATAATAATAATTTAGATACTCTCATATTTTTCAAGTGAATTAAAACATGCAATTAATGGATTGTCACAACAAGAGACAACAGCGGAAACTATAATGTCATTTATAGAAAGTAAATCCAAATCTTTACCAGTTCCACCACCCGATCAAGAAGGTATTCTTAGATTTAAATACGAAGAGGAATTTACAAGCTTTGAGTTTATCACCCCCTATGTTTGGGCAATTATTTTCAACTATTCAGGTGAAAAATGGGATACTAAAAACATTACCCTATTCCCTACCGTCGATTTGACAACTATTAAATCACCAAATGTAATAGATACAAATAATTTCACCCCAACAAAACAACACTCATCTGATCAACCAAATCACAATCATCCAACACCTACAAATACTTCAACCACTACTACATCCACTTTAACCAATACTATGAGCTCGGATCGTATTTCATCAAACACTCAACAACAACAACAACAACAACAACAACAACAACAACAACAACAACAACAACAACAACAACAACAACAACAACAACAACAACAACAACAACAACAACAACAACAACAACAACAAGATATTTTAAAAGATCAAAAGAAAGACCAACAAGATAAAGATGTTGAAATAGATGATAAATCCGAAATGAAACATCCTATATGATAAAAAACTAAATAAAGAATTTAATAGGTTTTTTTTTTTTGTAAATGAAATTAAATTTTATTTTTTTAATTCAAGAATTTTTAGATTTTTTTTTTTAATAAAAAAGAATAATATTTTAAACATATGCAAATTAATGGAAACTTGCGATGGGAAATGTGTAAAACATCTACAGAGTTTGCGAAATCATATTCAAAGAGCGATGCTACACTTTCAATTCTGTGATATGACCAATCAATGAATAATTGTGATTGTGGTTCCTGTGGCAATTGTTTAAATAAATCACTGCTAATTCTATTGTAACATCCTCTAAATCATTTGAAAATTAACTAATTTATAAAGAGAATATTGTTTGCTTATTTTCATTTCATAAAATTTTTATTATGAAATAGATAAAAAATAATCTTTTTATAAATAATTTTATAATTATTTTCGAGTATTGAGTTTAAAAAAAAATAAAATAACAAACTCCCTGGGACTGTATCATATATTTTCGGGGAAAAAATCAGAAAATCCACCTCATTTTTTTTGAATTATTTTAAAAAAACAAAAACCAAATTCTGGGACGTATTTTTTCGGGAAAAGTAAGGTAAGGATGATCAAATATAATAATTATACTAAAAAAGACCGAAGAACAGAGGATTGATGTAATCACTAATTTCTATTAAATAATCTCATTAAAAAGACCGGAGAACATCTTTGATTTAAAACAATTGTGGGTTTGGAAATCAAAGATGTTCTCCGGTCTTTTTAATGAGATTATTTAATAGAAATTAGTGATTACATCAATCCTCTGTTAAAAAAAAAAATATTAGAAAAATTGTTGTTTTCTTTTTTATTTTTTTTTTTATTTTTTTTATAATTTTCCCAATTAAAAATACCTCTATGTTTTATTGGTATAGAGATTCGTTTTAAGAATTATATCTATAATAAAAATTTAAATATTGTTTTTGAAAAGGAAAAAACAAATTGTAATTTGTTTTTCACTTTTTATTATTTTATTTAATATTTTATAAATAACTAAAATAACTGAAAAGATTGGTAGATTGAGAAGTCCATTGGTTTGGAAGATAAAAAATATTACTTCCAAAAGTTGTTGTATCGAACATGAAGAAAGTTGTCCACGAAGATGAATATGTTCCAATAAGGAATACTTTTGAACCATCATTACTTAAGAAGGTTGGGACATATCTTTGTGAACTATAATTAACACCTCCAGATGAGAGGGATACTAAAACACATTGGCCTGTTTGAAGATCAATTTGACAAATTCCTATATTGAAATAAGCTTCATCCAAGGCAACCACAGCATATAAACCACCTGATGGACTGGTAAAAATGCTAACTATGTCAATATAATTCAATCCATTAATATTATATGTATAACTATCTATTTGATTTGGTTGAGAACTTTTGAAACTTGCAACACTGGCATTTGAATTTGCATCTTTAGATTGGTAAACTACAAACATGGTATCATTGATTCCAGAGTAGGCAATGAATGGTAAACTTGGTTGAGTTGGATCAGAGTAAAAATTTGGTAGTGAAAGCACTTGTGAACTAGCTAATTCAGTTGTAAAATCAAAAACGTTATATGAAGGAGTTACATCATTATTAATTTCTCCAACTTGACAGTATGACTTTCCAACAAAAAGAGGTGGTTGAGGAGCTTGTGTAATTGGACCAAATTCACCAATATCAACTGTTGATAAAACCACTAAATCACTAGTTGCTGTATTGAATTGTAACATTAAATTTTCATTTTGGTTTTCGCTGTATCCTAAAAATATAACCTTATTATTTATAAAAATTTAATGAAAATGAAAAAAAAAAAAAAAAAAAGAAAAATTAATTTTTTTGCTTTGAAAAAAAAAAGAATAAAATTATATAAAATAAAATAAAATAAAATAAAATAAAATAAAATAAAATAAAATAAAATAAAAAAAATTTTAAAAAAAAATTTAAAAAAAAATAATCTAAAAATCAATAATTACCTGATCATTTTGATAGTCAACATTCATTATTCCTTTGATGATGTATTCTGTTATAATTGTTACATTGAATGTAATGGCGGTATTGGCAACATCATAAATCCATAATATTTGTCCATCTGCAGGGTTAGTGTTTGAAGTTATGGAGTAGGCGTAATTTGAACAATTAACATTGCCAAAGGCAAATATAACCAAAAGTATTGTAATAAAAATGTTTGTTTGTTTCATTGTTTATGTTTTATAAAATGTATTTTTTTTTCAATACTATTTTTTTTTTTTTTCTCTGTTTTTATACCTAAAAAAATAATTAATAGTTTTATTAAAATTTTTCTCTCGAAAAAAGAAATTGATAGTTCAAATTTTTAAAAAAATAAAAAAATTTATTTTGAACCTCTTGAATTATTTTTTTTTGTTTTGCAGCACATAATTTTTATAAAAATATCTTTTTTTTTGTGAATAAAAAATTAAAATCATTGAGAAAAAAAAAAATATCTTCAAAAATCCTATCAATTCACATCATCAAAGATAATTTTTTTTTTAAAAATTTAAAAAAAGGTAAAAGAAAAATCAAAAGAAAATTTTAATTCAAAAAAAAAAAAAAATTAGAAAAGATAAAAAAAGAAAATTATTTTAATTTAAATAAAATAAAATAAATTTAGAACTTAATTTAATTTTTTTTTTTTTTTTTTTTTTTTTTAAGATAGTTTTTAGTTTTTTTAAAAGTTTTTTTTTTTTAAAAAAAAATATTTATAAAAAACTAAAAAAAAAATTAAAAAAATGAAAAAATTTCCAAAACAGGAAAAACTGTGGTTTTGTTAGTAAAACAAAATTGAAAAATACTAATTTTTAAAGACAAATTGCTAAATAGAGGAGTAAACCAATGATTATAAATGTAGAATTATCCTTTTTTGTAATTAAAAAAATTGAAAAAATTAAAAAAAAAATAAATGATTTCGTTTTGTTAATTTTAAAATTAATCTGATTTTATCTTTCATTTATGAAAGAACATTTATTGTTTAATAAACATTTTATTATTTCTTTAATCTATTTTTTTTCCTTTCTTTTAAACCTAATACAAAAAAAATAATCAAAAACCAACAAAAATAAAAATAAAAATTAAAAAAAATAAAAATAAGGTTTAATAAAAAAAAAAAAAAAAGAACAAATTAAAATTAATTTTATTTTTAGATTTAATTATTCTTAAAATAATATTCAAAAAAAAAAAAAAATGTTAATAAAGGAATAGTAAGTTTTAAATAACAATAGTAATATTAATTATAATAATAAAGTAAATTATAAATAAATAATTAAAAAAAATATATTAATTTTTGAAAAATTGGGGAAAAAAAAAAAAATAAAAATAAAATAAAATAAAATAAAACTATTTAGTAGAATAACTTTACCATTTACAAAGGAAGAATACAGATTGGGTCAAAAATATATGACTGCAAGAAAAACGCAAGAATCTTCAAACACAGGTGATAACGTTGAACTTTTAGAAAAATGTGCATTCACAGATAAAAATGGTATAAAAGGTGTTTATACTCATAAAGTTTTTCTTTTGAAAAAGTCTTTACCAAGATATGCTTCTGCAATTTTACCAAAGAGTGCCTTAAAAATTGAAGAAAAATCATGGAATAGTTTTCCTAATACAAAAACAGTTTATAGTGTAAATAGAAAAAAAAAAAAAAAAAAAAAAAAAAAATATCAAATTGAATACTAATTATTTAAAATTTTTGTTTTTTTTTTCAATGTAATAGTGCCCATTCTTTGGTGAAAAATTTTATTTGTGTATTGAATCCGTTCATAAAGATGGTAGAACAGAAGAAGAAAATGTATTTAGATTAAATAAAGATTTATTAAAGAAAAGAATCATTGACCATGTTGATATTGCTAGAGATGAAATTGATGGAAAAGATGTTAAACCTGAAGAAGATCCGAGAATCTTTAAATCAAAATTAACAGGTAGAGGTCCTTTAACATCACCAAATTGGAGAAATGAAGTTAATCCTGCAATGGTGGTTTATAAATTGGTTACTGTGAATTTCAATTATTGGGGATTCCAAAATAAAGTTGAAAATTTAGTTCAAACCAATGGTTTAAGAGAAGTATTTCTTAAAGCACATAGATCACTCTTTTGTTGGATGGATGAATGGATTGATTTATCTGAAGAGCAAATTGAACAATTTGAAAAATCAACCTATCAACTAATGATGGATAATAATAAAATTGAAAGAAAATTAGGTGACGATTTTAAGAATATGAATATTTCAGATTCAAACACCTCCTCACCAAATGAAAATGAAAAAATTATTTATTCAAAAGGTGATTTTAAATGTCCAAATGTTAATTGTCAACATGTTTGTAATGAATGTAAGCATATGATGATGACTACAACTACTAAAACCACTAAAACTGTAACCGAAACAACAACAACTGTTCAATCTCCAATTTGTTATAGAAATATGGTATGTTAAACATATTTAAAAAAAAAAAAAAAAAAAAAAAAAAAAAAAAGTGAACATATTTAATTAATTTTTTTTTATTTATAAATTTTAGAATCCTGATAGCATCAATGTAATGAATTAATAGGATTAAGGAATAATAAAAAATGTAAATAAAAAAAAATGTAAAAAAAAAAAAGAAAAAACCATTATTATTATTATTATTATTATTATTATTATTATTATTATTATTGTAAATTATTTAGTTCAATCGAATTTTGATAATTATTTGTTTGTATCTGTGGAGATGAGGATGATAAAATATCACGAATGGTTGGTGATTTGATTATTATTCTCTTATTTGAAAGGAAAGCTACTAATTTCCAAATGGATGGGATTGTGACTGTTGCGATGATTATTTTAAGAGTGTCACCAACCAAAAAAGGAAGTAAGCCTAATTTTAGAGAATTTATCCAACCAATTTTAATTGCTAAAACTGGAATACCAACAATGTAAATGGCAATATTTGCAATGATCATAGAGAATAAAGTGGATTTCCAATTGAAAATATATGCTCTATCACCGCCCATTTCTGCGAAAAATCCAACAATAAAAGAGGCAACTATGAAACCATACAAATAACCACTAGTACTTCCGTACATATAAAGTAAGCCATGATTTTGATTAGTAAAGAATGGAGCACCTGCAAGACCACATACCAAGTAAAGGAGAATACTGGAGCATCCCATTTTCCATCCCAATAATGATGACATCACAAATACTCCCAATGTTTGAAGTGTAACAGGTACATTTTTAGCATGTGGAAGGTAAAATGATATTTGGGCAAATGCTGCAACTAATAACATTGAAAAAAGGATACATAAAATTCTTGCCACCCATTTTAACCATGGTCTAACTAAATGTTCATTAATCATATGCTCTGAAAAACAGCTATATCTATTACGACGAATTTGAATTGGTTTACCATTTACATCTTTTTTATTAATATTATAATTATTATTATTATTATTATTATTATCAGAGTTGTTGCTATCTATTTTATCAGAATCACTATTATTAATTAAAGATTGAGTAACAATTTCATCATCATTTAATTCTCTACCAGAATGTAATAAATAAAAATTACCATCACCTCCAATCTCTCCATCATTTTGATACATTGACGCAATTCTTTTTTTTACATTTCCAACAGTTTCACCCCTTTCTTGTGATACATTCAATCTTCGGCCTGATAGAGTTTCAAAATCATAGTAATGTGATAAAATTTGTAATTCCATTTATTAAAAGATTAAAAAAAATAAAATAAAAAACAAACTATGAATCTTATAAAATATTATTATTACACTTATAATAAAAATAAAAAAAAAAAAAAAAAAAAAAAAAAAGAAAAAGAAAAAAAAAAATTAGTTATTGATTTAGAAAATAAAAAAAAGTAAAAATATAAAATAAAATAAAAAAAAATGATTCGTTTTTTGATCACTCTTGATTTTTTTTAAAATTTCTTATCAAAATATTTAATTTTAAATTAAAAAAAAAAAAAAAATTAAAAAAAAAATTAAATTGCTGGGAAACCCCGACCTTAAATTAGTAATGTTTTTTTTTTTTTTTTTTATGCCATAAAAACACAATATTTGTATTGTTAGTAAAAATAAAAATTAAAATATTTTAAATTTTAATACAACCTTTTTTTTTTTTTTTTTTTGTAAAAATTAAATATGAAAAATAATTATTTTCCTATATTAAATTATAATAAAGTGTAAATTGTGCTTTTTTTTTTTTTATATTTATTTATTTTTTTTTTCTTAAACTAAAATAGAACAATAAAACAAAATATTATAAAATAAAATTAATAAAAATTTATAATATTTTTTATTTAACTTAATATTTTTTTAAATTAAATAAAAAATAAAAAAAAAGAAAATAAAAAAAAAAAAAAAAAAAAAAAGAAAAAAGAAAATTGGTGTTATGAAATAATAATAAAAAATAAAAATATGAAAATGAAAAAAAAAAAAATAAAAAAAATTAGGACAATTGTAAAAAAAAAAAAAAAAGGATGATAATAAATATACAAAAAACTAATAAATATTTATTTTTATTATTAATTTTTTTTTTTTGTTTTTTTGTTTATTATTTTTATTTTATTTTTATTTTTATTTTTATTTTTATTTTTTTATTAAAGCGTAAGAAACCATTGTTAAAAAATATATAAGATATCATTTTAATAATAGAAAAATTTGTTTTGGTTTAAAAAAAATAAAAAATCTCACAAAATATTTTACGTTATCCAAAAAAAAAAAAAAATAAAAAAATAAAAAAAAATTCGAAAAAAAAAGAAAATTTTTTCGCGCGACCCACTGAATGAATTGATTTTCTCATCTTTTTTTTTTTTTTTCGTTTGTTAGTCAGTATCACATATTAAAATGGTGAGTAGGATTATATGTATATCATATATCTTTATGTATATGACATGGCATAGTTTAGTGTAAATTATAATGAGAGAAAAAGAGATTTTACATTTGATTAAGGATTGATAAAGATTGATGATAAAGAAACAATTTAGTCAATATTCAATCTTTAATCAATTATCGATAAATCAACACTATCTAAAGCACAAAAACTATGATTCATACAAACGAATTGTTGACTAATATTAGTAACTTTTAGCCAACCAGATTCAGTAAGCATAGAAAATCAAGAGGTGACGTTTGTGCCGGTTACGGTCGTGTTGGTAAACACAGAAAGCACCCAGGTGGTCGTGGTAATGCTGGTGGTCTCACTCATCACAGAATCAACTTTGACAAATACCATCCAGGTTATTTCGGTAAATTAGGTATGAGACATTTCCATTTATTAAGAAACCAATACCACTGTCCAACCGTCTCATTAGAAAAGATCTGGACTTTAGTCCCAGAAACCATCAGAAAAACTTTAGCTGCCAAGAATGACGGTACTGCTCCAGTTGTTGATGTCACCCAAAAAGGTTTCTTCAAAGTTTTAGGTCATGGTATCCTCCCAAAACAACCAATCATTGTCAAAGCTCGTTATTTCTCTAAAGTCGCTGAAAAGAAAATCAAAGCTGTCGGTGGTGCTTGTATCTTAGTTGCTTAAATATTTTATACGAATAAATAAATATAAAAAAAAAAAGTAATTAAATTTAAAAAATATAAAAAGAAAAAAAAAGAAAAAGAGTAAAAAATTAAAAGAGAAATATTAAAAGAAAGATTGAATATTAGATCAATTTTTTTTTTTTTAATGTATGTTTTTATTTGTTTGTTACAGTTTTTTTATTTTATTTTATTTATTTTTTTTTTTATGTAAATCTGAAAAAAAGAGGTAAGAGAAAAAATTGTTACATTTAAAAAAAATATAATTTTTGGTTGTACTTTTTTTTTTTTTTTTTTTTTAATAAGTCTTTTTAATGTGCAGATTGGGTTGCCCAATTTGTATCTTGGATGATTGGAGATTTCTTTGATTTTCTGAAATTAAAGATACTACCTTTTTTGTTTAATTTTTTTGGATGATTATTATAATCAAATTCCATCATTGATGGTGAACCAGAAGAGGTGGAAGAAGAGGAAGCGAAATTTGGAGAACCCATCATTGCAGGAGAGTTAGCAGGTGATGGAGCAACTGAAGAGTAATGTTTTTCACTTTGAATTGGACTAGCGGAATAGGAAGGTTTATAAACCATTGGAGAGGAGGAAGGCGATGATTTAAAACCCCAACTTGTTTTACTTCTAACTGGTGCATCTCTACCTTGAGGATTAACGAGAGAATCAACAGTAACTTGATATTGAATCTTTGAATCACTTAATTCCTTATGAAGTTTATGAATATTTGTATCCCTCTCTTCTAATGCAGTTTCCATAATTTTCATTTGTGATCTTAAACGAGTGATTTGTTGACGTTCTTCATTGGCAACACGTTCTTTTGATCTCTTTTTCTTTTGTGCATCGGCATCCAATTCCTTATCATCTTCATCCCATTGAAGTTGTAATAATAGGTTATCTCTTTCAGTTAAAATCTTTCTAGTTGATGATAATTCATTCTTGAAATGTTCTAATTCTTTCTCTAAAAAGTGATTTCTTTTTTCTAATTCTTCAACTTTATCTTGAAGTTGTAATGTTGTATTACTTGTATTTCCAATCACTCTGTTCATTATTGGTGAATCCATTTTTTTTTTATTTATCTTTCTAAAAAAATAATTTTTATTGTGGTTTAAAAATTTTAAAAAATAAGATATATTGTAAATTTATATATTTAATGATTAATTTTTTTTAAAAAAATATTAGTAAAATATTTTATAATTTTTTTATACAAAGTAAAAAATAAAATATAATTTGTTATTATTATTATTGTTTTTTAAAAAAAAAAATAATTTTAATTATAAAAAAAAAAAAAAAAAAAAAAAAATTGAATAATTAAAAATAAAATATTATACCAATTATAAATAGTTGTTTTATCTGTACATAGAAACAACCACACCAAACACAAACACATATAGTTATATATTCACCCACAATACACACATATAAAAATAATTTTTTTTTTTTGAATTTTATTTATTTTGATTTTTTTTGATTATTTAATCTATTTTTGATTGCCGTTGATTAAATATTATTGTTAATATGGTATTTTTAGGTGAGGTGGTGATATTCATTACAATAATACTAAATAAGGGATTGGTATTTGCTCAGTTTGATAAATCATGTATGATTTAAAAAGGCAAAGAGTTAAATTTTTTTTTTTTTTTTTTTTTTTTTTTTTTTTTTTTTTTTCTTTTTTTCAAATGGTGTGGGTTAAATAATATAAAAAATTGTGAATGATCGAATTATATTTAATTCCATATAATAATATGTATAATAGCAAAAATTTGTTAAAATAGTTAACAATTATAGATTTTTTTTTCCTCTTCTCTTTTTATTTTTTTTTTTTAATTGAGGAAAAAAAAAAAAAAAAAAAACTAATTGTTATTTAATTATTATACCTTTTTTATATGACTAAAATAATATTTGTTTTGTTGATTATTTTTTTTTGTTATTTTTGATTTTTATAGAGAGTGTTTTATCCAAATTAAATAATTTTTTTAAATTATAATAATTTTAAAAAAAAAAAAAAAAAAAAAAATTTAAATAAAAATTTATTTAAATAATATATTATAATAAATAACTATACTATATTTATTTTTAGGTAAATTGTGATTATAAGTGGTGGTTTATTTTTTTTTTTTTAATGTTACACACTCTATATTGGTCAATGAAACAAAGATTTGTGTATCCTTATAAATTATCTTAAAAATTTAAATGAGTTTAATTTAATGATTGAAAAGGAAATTAAAATATACACAGGTATTAAAAATTATTTAAATAATAAAATTAACATATTCACCAAAAAAAAAAAAAAAAAAAAAAAAAAAAAAAATATATAAAATAAAATAAATTAAAAAAAAAAAAAAAATTTATTAAATTCAATTATATGATTTATGAGTGGGTATACATTTATTTTACCATTTTAAATACGTACATTTCATATAATAAAGTTTAAAAATAATGTTGTTAGCATGGCAAAAAATAAAAAAAAAAATAAAAAAAATTAAAATTATGAACCCACACTAAAACACACATACACAGAAATATTAAATCCTCACACACTAATTTCAACAATTAAATGTACACTATTCATCAAAATTTGCAAATTTTATAAAAAAAATATATTATTTGATTTATATATTTATTTTTGTGGTTTTTTATAATAAATAGAAACAAAAAAAAAAAAAAAAAAATAAATAAATCAAAAAATGTAATAATAAAAATAATAATAATAGAATTTTATTAATAATAAATACAAATTTACCATTTGAAAATTTAGAGGTAGTATACTATTTTTAAATAAAAACCTATTTTGTGTTTTATATCATTTTTTTTTTTTTTTTTTTTTTTTAAAAATAATTTCCTTTTTCCTGTTATTGTCAATTTCAATATTAAAATCAAAATATTAGAATTTGTAATATTAATAATTTATTTCTATTTATCATATAATGAATTTTACATTTATCTGCATTTTTAAAAAAAAAAAAAATAAGATTGTTATTTGTGAGAAAATAAATAAAAAAAAAAGCATAAAATTCAATTGAGAAAATAGTTTTGAATTTTATATTAGTTTACATTTATATAAGAGATAAATGTTAAAAATAATCATTGGTTTTATTTTAACTGTTTTTTCTGCTCTGAAATTTTTTCTCTTTATTTTTTGAATTTGTATGTCAACCAAACCCATACATATGAACAAATTTAAAGGTTAAGTTTATGATTTAGTTGATTCTATCAATTGTTTCTTTGATAAATCACAGTCTTTATGTTATTCCCAATCTTTAATCTATTTTTGATCCTTTTTTTTTGTTTATTTACGACAAATTTTGTGTTCATTATTTAGTGGTTTTTCTTAAATTATAAAAAAAATTAAAATTAAAATTAAAAAAAAAAAAATTAAATTTAATTAAATAAAAAAATCAAAATTAAATTAAATTTTTATGATATTTATTTATATCTTTTATAACCTCATTTTATTCATGGCTATTTATTTTTATAATTAAAAAAAAAAAATAAAAAAATAATATTTTTTTTTCACTTTTTTATTTTATTGAATATTTTTAGATTTACATTATATTTAGGACAACACACACACACACACACACACACACACACACACACTAACTAACACCCTATTTAATACTTATAACTCGATCCAGAAAGTGTTAAAAAAAAAAATTTTAATTTTTCTTCGTTGAAATTGTCAAAACATTTTTTAAAAAAAAAAAAAAAAAAAAAAAAAATAAAAAAAAAAAAAAAAAAAAAAAAAAAAAACAAAAATAAAATTTTTTGGGGTTAAAACAAATAATAATATCTATACACACATAAATATTATTAATAAAAAAACGACAATAATAAATTTTTTTTTTTATAATATTAATTAATACTTAAAAGTACAATTGTATAATTAACTAAAATAATAATAAAATAATAATATTAGGATATTATTAATATTTTTTATAAATATATATATAATTTTTGTTTTCATTAAAATAAAACTTTATTCATTTTTACCCTATTTATTCATTCACATAGAAAAACACTGTAAAATAGTAAAAAAAAAAAAAAAAATACATTTTTTATTTTAATTTTATTTTATTGTTTTAAAATTATTATTATTGTTTTTTTTTTCTTTGTTTCGATCAACTTCATTGCAAAAAATTACAATAACAATAGTTATATACTTAAATAAATATAATAATAATAATAATAATAATAATAATAATAATAATAATAATAATAATAATAATAATAATAATAATAATAATAATAATAATAATAGTAAAATAAAAAATAAATGGCAGATAATACATTTAGAATTTTTATAACACCACAAAGTTTTATAATTAAAAGAGATTCTTTACATAGTAAAGCATTAGTAATTAATAGAAAAGATCCATCTAAAATTGATATAATACAACCAAATCAAATTGATCAATCTCTAAGATCCGAAAGATCAGTTTATTGTGTTTTGGGTATATTTAGATTAGTAAATGGTAAGTTAGAGTAGATGTAATAATGTTTTTATTGTATTGGTATATATTTATATTAAAATATAATAATATATATATATAGAATGTTATTTAGTAGTTGTAACAGAGAGTGATATAGCAGCAAATTTTCAATTTCAAGGACAACCAAATGTTATTAGAAAGATTAGATGTACAGATTTTATTTCATTTCAAACTGGTAGAGGACACATATCAATAGGAGGAGGTGGAGGTGGAGGAGGTGAATCTCGTGAGGACGAAAGACCTTATGTCCAAGTTATGAATTTATTGAATAGCGGACATTTCTATTGGACACCACCAAATAGTAGTTTTGATATAACGCGTACATATCAAAGTCAATGTTTAGAGCCAAAATCGGATTTACCAGTATGGGAACGTGTCGATAAACGATTCTATTGGAATAAATATTTACAAAAGGATTTCATTGCGTATAGATTGTATGATTGGTGTTTCCCAATTATACAGGGTTTCGTTGTATCTGATCATCTTGGTCATATTCAAGGAAAAAATGTAGTGTACACATTGATTTCAAGAAGAAGTCGTTTCAGAGCTGGTACTAGATTCGTTACACGTGGTATTGATGATGATGGTAATGTTGCAAACTTTTGTGAGTCTGAACAGATCCTGTCGATCGAAAGTTATGGTGTATTAGCATTCTTACAGATTAGAGGATCCGTACCAGTGTTTTGGAGTCAATCATCACCACAAATGTCAGATCTAAAGATAAAGATGTCAAATCTATCGAAAATTGGTAAAATTAGTAAAAAAAAGATAGCGATTGGTAGAAATACTCAAGCGACGATACCAGCTTTTCAATTACATCTAAAAGAGCAAACTAAAAAGTATGGTAATATCGTTATTGTAAATTTACTCTCGAAATTGAAATCTGGTGAATGTGATCTCGTAAATGCCTATGAGGAACAAATTAGAATATTACGTTCACCTCAAGTTTTCTATAATCATTTCGATTTGAATGAACAAACCAAAGGCAATAGAATGGAGCCATTGGATACATTAATTAATTACATCGATAATCAATCAATGAGTGGTGGTAATGCCAACAATGAAAAGTTGGTCGGTTATTTCTTTCAAAATTCAAGTGGCCAAATAGTATCCATACAGAATGGTATCATTCGTACTAATTGTAAGGATTGTTTAGATAGAACCAACATTGTTCAATCTAGAATCAGTTGGGTGTTGTTTGAAACACAATTAAGAAAGTTGGGATTATTTGGAGGTCGTGATTATATTGGTAGTTATCCACGTGTATCTCAAACATTAAAGACCACATGGGCAGATAATGGCGATGCATTGTCGATTCAATATGCTGGTTCAGGTTCATTGAAATCAACCTTAACACGTGAAGGTGACTATGGTATTATGGGTATGCTGGCCGATGGTAAAAAGACGATGACTCGTTTCTATATAAACAATTTCAAAGATCCTGGTAGACAAGATGTATTGGATTTATTATTGGGTCTACATAAATCAATGGTAAACAATAATAGTAGTGGTGTTAGTGGTCATGATGATCATATTAGAAAACAAGTTCAAGATAGAGTTGGAGAGTATTCTCAAAAAGAGTTTAGGAATGTTTTCGTTGGTACCTACAATGTTGGTGGTGTACATTCCTCTTACTTTGACCTAGTTCAATGGTTAAGACCTGATGGTGGTAATTATCCAGCACCCGATTTCTATGTGTTGGGTCTACAGGAGGTGGTGGAATTAACAGCTGGTCAAATTTTGGCAACTGATTCATCGATTGGTAAACAATGGGAGGATGCAATTGAACGTGCACTTCCAAAGGTATCACCAAATGTAAAGTATATAAAATTACAATCATCTCAATTGGTTGGTTTGCTATTGGCTATCTATGTACGTGAGGAGACAATCCACTATTTTAGAGAGGTCCAAATCCAAAATGTTAAGTGTGGTATGAATGGTTTGGCAGGCAATAAAGGTGGTATTGGTGTACGTTTATTGTTCAGTGATACATCATTCACTTTTGTTACTGCTCATTTCGCTGCTGGTCAATCAAATGTCGAGGATCGTATCTCTGATTTCCGTGAGATTGATTCAACATTGGCATTTGGTCGTCAAGGTCAATTCAAAGTGTCTGACTCTGACTATTCATTTTGGTTGGGTGATTTTAATTTCAGAATCGATTTACCAGATGAAGAGATTAGAAAATGTGTTTACGATGGAAATCTCCCAAAACTTTATGGCTACGATCAACTTAGAAAATGTATGGAGGCAGGTAGAGTTTTCAATGGTTATAGAGAGGAGACCATTGCATTCCCTCCAACCTATAAATATGATTTGAATACCAATCAATATGATACATCACAAAAACAAAGATCACCTGCTTGGACCGATAGAATTGTTTGGAGTAATAAAGTTCATCATGATCTACGTCAACTCTACTATCATAGACAAGAGATATTGGCATCCGATCATAGACCAGTAAGCTCCTACTTTCAATTGGAGGTCACTAAAATCGATAAGGACAAAGAAAGAGTATTACGTCAACAACTATATGAGCAAAAATCTTCACAATACATAACAACATCTCAAAGTACCAGTAGTCTCGTCACTAATCACAATGGTAAAGATGGTGCAAATTTAATAACCAAAGAATTTGAACAACTTTCACTCATTAAACAATCTGCTTCAACTCCAAATTTACAAAAAGGTAGATCAAATACTACTTCAAATATTCAATATCAAATAACTTCAACTAACCAAATTAATCATAATACTAATAATAACACTATTCAACAACAACATCACCAAGAGCTTGTAAATGTAACTACTACAAGAAAAAATTCATTAAATGGTAATAATAATAGTAATAATACACTTGTAGTAAATGGTGGTAGTAATGGTGTTCCTCCTAGAAAATTATCATCAGGTCGTCCATTGCCAATGTTACCACAACCAATTCAAATACCATCAACACAACAACAACAACAACAACAACAACAACAACAACAACAACAACAACAACAACAACAACAACAACAACAACAACAACAACAACAACAACAACAACAAGAAACAGTTAACCTTCAAAAGATAACAGGATCTGGTGGAAGAAGAATATCTTCCTCACCATCCTCCTCATTTAATAATAGCAATGCAAATAATATTGGTAGTTCATCATCACCATCAGGCGCCCATTCACCAATTTTCGATGACCAATTTGATCCAAGAAGGGGTAGATCTTCACCAGTTCCACAATCATTTAATGACAGCGGAAATGCTTATAACCGACCACAAATGGAGTTATTAATACCAAACCAAAACTCAATGCAGTCTCAACAACCAATTCAAAACAACTATCAACAACAATATAATCCAAATTATAATAATGGTCCACCACCATTACAACCAATTCATCAAAGTAGTTTAAATCCAAATTATAACCAACAACCAATAAATCATGACTTACAATTAATTGATTCATGGGGTAATGTTAATACCAATAGTTATCAAAGTAGAGAGCCACCACCCTTACAACCAATTCCTCAATCAGTTTATCAATCACAACCACCACCATTACAACCAATTCCTCAATCAGTTTATCAACCATCAAATTTCCCACTTCAACAACCTTTACAGCCAATGATGTCTCCACCACCTTTATTGTATAGTAATCAAAAGGCTGTTTATAATATTCCAGTTCAATCCTCTCCCTATAATCAACCATATCAACAACCATACCAACAAACACTATACAATCAACCACCACCATTAAATAATAATAATAATAATAGTAATAATAATGGTAATCAATATTTAGGTTCTATTTTGGATTAAATTAAATTAAAATAAAAAATAAAATAATATAAAAAAAATTAAAAAAGAAGACAGAAAAAACAGATTACTTTATTTGAATTTTTTTAAATTAATAAATTCTTAATTTATTTAAATCTACAATTTATTATTAAAATTCATATGAATCAAAGGGTTGTAAGTTTGTTCTCCCTTTCAAACTATAAATTAAAATTCCAAGTTTAGTACCAAGATCATAAAATAAAATTCTTTTTTTTTTTATTATTTTTTATATAAAAGGAAAAATAATATTTTCTAAATAAAAAAATATAATTTTTTATTTTTTTTTAAAATTCAATAAAAAAAAAAAATAATAATATTATTTAATTAAATTTTTAAAAAAAATATATTCACAGTAATAAAAAACATATATTAAATATTCTTTCTCTCAATTTTACACAACCAAAATTATTTAATAATTCTATTTTTTTTTTTTTTTTTTTTTTTTTTTTTTTTTTTTGTAAAAATTAAAATTAAAACAATAAAATAAATCACAAAATATAAATACATTTAATAGAAAAAAATAACAAATTAATACACAAAATTTTGTATCGGAATATTTATTTTTTTCAACTTCACAACTTGTTTTAGTCAGTTACATATAAAGTAAAAAAGTATATTTGATAGTAGAAACTTTAATTACATTTTTTTTATTTTTTTTTTAATAAAAAAAATTAATTATTTAAAAAAAATAAAAATTATTCAACTGTTTATATATTTTAAATTTTATAATTATTATTTTAATTATTTTTTTTTTTAAAATATTTTTTTGTCAAATAAAATATAAAAAAAAAAAAAAAGAAAAAAACAAAATTTTATTATTTATCTTATAAAATAAAAACAATAAAAAAAATGGATAGTAATTACATTGATAACAACAACAACAATTCAATTGAAAAAGAAAAAAACAAAAATATAGAGAAAAATGAAACATTTCATAATGATGATTTAATAAATGATATTAATAATATTAATTTAGAAAATAAAATTAGTAACGATATCAATTCTAACACCAAAAATAATATTAATATGAATAACGATAACGATAATAATTTTAATAACATTGATAATAACAATTGTATTGATGATGATGGATGTAACTTATCATCACCAAAATCAATTTCTGGAAAAATCTTTGTTGGGGGTTTATTAAAAACTTCATCAAATGGTAATTATTAAAAAAATAAAAAAAATTTACCCCACATATAAAAAATTTAGTGCATCTATAAAGTTTAATCTATTAATATTTAAAATTTTTAAAATTATAATATATAAATTAACTTAAACGAAAAAAACAATTAAAATTAATTTTTTATAATATAAGAAATATTAAAAGATTATTTTTCACAATTTGGCGAAGTAAGGGAGTCAATAGTAATAAAAGCAACTGAAAAAGCCAGTAAAAGTAGAGGATTTGGATTTGTTACCTTTATTGACCCTTTAGTGATTGACGAAATTTTACAAATTAATCATTGTATAGAAGGAAAAAATGTTGAAATTAGAAGAGCTATTCCAAAAGAAGAAATGACTGAAGAACCAAAAAAACAAAAATTATTTGTTGGTGGATTACCAAAACATATAACATCTGGTATGTATAGAAATTTTTTATTAATTAAAAAATAGATTTTATATTAACACCAATTCTATGAAAAAATAAAAATAAGATGATTTCAATGATTATTTTTCAGGTTTTGGAGAAATATCTGAATACAATTTATTAACAGAAAAAAACGGCTCAATTAAAGGATTCGGTTTTATTTGTTTTAAAGATGAGAGTGTAAATGATATTATTCTTAATGAACCACAGCATATTATATTAGGTAAAAGGGTTGATATTAGAATTGCTGATAGTCAAATTAAGAGATTGCAACAACAACAAACTCAACAACATCACTCCCCTCAACATTTACATCAACATCATATGCATTCTCAACCACCTCAAATTATATCCCAATACTCTCCAAAGTCTGTAATTTTAGTTCCTCATCATCACCAACATCAAATATCGCCCTCTCATTTAAATAATGGTAATGTTAGTGGAAATCAACCAAACTCATTTCAAAATATAAATTCCCCTGGATCCCCAGTAAATGATGTTAATAATAACAACCATCAGAATGGTGCTAGAATTACATCATCTTCCTCTGGTGGTTCAAACATTCCTAATCCACCTATTTTTCATGATGGATATGAATTTTATCAGCACTCCATGCCATATGGAGAATCTCCATATGGTTCCATGCAACATCAAAATTCTACATATTATCCACATAATTATATGATGGTCCCAGTTTTGTATCCATATCCACCATATCAACAACAACATGATCATTCCTCGATCTCTCAACAACATAACCATCATTCAACAAATCATCATATTCAAACTCAACACCAAAATTCAATTTCAAATCCTCCAACACATCAAGGTAATGTACATCAACAATCAACACCATCAACACCATCATCATCATCGTCAACCAAATATTATCAATCGAGTAAGTATCATAAATATTAATATTTTAAAATAACTACCTCTTTCTATCCATCATATCCAACAATACATCTAATAATAACATTCAAACCTCTTATCATTCATTGCCCACCCACAAAATATCAGCTTACCCACAATTAGGTTATTCAAACTATGGAAGACAAGCTTACTATCCACAACAGCATCAACCACATCAACCACATCACCAACAAAGGGCAATTTATCTTCCCTATCCTCAATATGATTTCAACCATCAATCATATAATTCAAATAGAATTCCAAAGCATCAACATAATAATAATAATAATAATAATAATAATAGCAATAATAATAATAATAACACAAATAATTATAATAATGTAAATGGAACATCAGAAAAATCAAATGAACAAACAAATTCTCATAATTCCATTTCTCCTTCATCATCTTATTCTTCACCATCAAGAAGATTTAATTCAAAAAAGGAACAAGAATTACAAGGTCCAAATGAATAAAATCCACCTTTCTTTTCCTTTGATTTTTTTTTAAAAAAAAATAATAAAATAAATTCTTTTTGTAAATATGAATAGCTATGGAACAAATTTTTTCAACAAACAATAATAATAAATATTTTGAAACAAAAAAAAAAAAATAATAAAAAAAAATAATAAAAAAAAAGACCAACAAAACCATTTTTACCTTTTGTAATCATTACAACCAGACTGACTATATTCCAAAAACAATTATTTTTTTCTACTGTAATTTCTAGAATAATTATTTTTTGATCTGATTAGATTTGGTTATTAGGCAAAAAGTGAGAAAACCAAATTTATGAATTTTTTTTTTTTTTATTTTAATTTTTAGATAGGTTTAGTCCTTCTATTTTATTGTCGTTCCTCTTTAATTCTCTATCTATCTGTGTATTCACCATTGTTTGCTATATTACTATTTTTATTATTTTATTGTTATTATTTTTATTATTTATCTGTTAATATTAAATAAATTTATCTATTTGCTTTGGCACCAGTATCCTTCTTTTTGTTGACTGGTTGTAAAATATCTTGAAGGGTTGTTTCGACAGATTTCATTTTTTCAATTTCTTCTATTCTCATACCCTTCTTTAAAAGTTCAATTGATTCTACAATTGAATCTAACTCTAAAGTCTCTGTTTTAATTGATTTTTCAAGTCCACTAACTAAAATGATTAAAAAAATAGCATTAATAGATTGAAATAAAATAAAATCTAAAAATATTAATGTTTTGTGTCTGTATATGCATGAAAATATGTACCAAATTTAATATTAATTTCTGGTGTTGAATTTTGTGGACTAAGGTCAAAACTAATTTTACACTCTGGTGCTAATTGTCTAGTTCTTTTACATGTTGTTAATGGAATAAAAGATCTTTATTTAAATGAAGAAAATGAAAAAAAAAAAAAAAAAAAAAAGAAAAAAAAAAAAAAACAATACAAATTAGTTAAATGCAAAATGATCTTTCATTAAAAAAAAAAAAAAAGTTTTTTTTTTTTTTTTTTTTTTTATTACCTTATTGATCTAGTTTTTGGATCCATTGGATCAAATTTATATACAATGCTCTTTAATTTACTTAAAAGATTTAACTTTTCTCTCATTTTAAAATATATATGTAATTCGATCTTTTTTTAATTTAGAAAAAAGAATCAGATGATTTGTGAAAAAAAAAAAAAAAAAAAAAAAAAAAAAAAAAAAAAAAAAAAAAAAAAAAAAAAAAATAAAATATTTTTAAAAAAAAAAAAAAAAAAAAAAAAAAAAAGTGAACAATTTTTTGTTTTTTTTGTAATTGTTTTTTTTTATAATTTTTTGTCCCGATTAAAATTTTTATTTTGTGTGTGTTTTAAAAAAAAATATTAAAAAAAAAAAAAAAAATATAAAATAAAATAAAAAAAAATAAAAAAAAATACAACACATAAGTGAATGTTATTGTTATTATGTATTTTTAATATAAGCATTAGTTCTTAGGAAACTTGAAAAAAAAAAATTCACGACTCGAAAAAATAAGAATTTTTTTTTTTTATATTTTTTATTTTTTTTTTAAAATTTTTTTTTTTTTTTTTTTAATTATTGCAATAATTAAAAAAAAAAAGAATCCACATAAATAACATTCAGTTGTTATTAATAAATTTATTCCTCCGTTGGAATTTTGTATAATAATAGTTTTAAAAAAATAATCTCCTTCTTATCACACACATACACACTCTACAAAATATCACAACAATAATAATAACAACAACAACAAACCTTTTTTAAGAAAAATAAATATAAATATAAATATAAATATAAATATAGATATATATAAAATGAAACCAATAATATTGATAGTTTCATTATATATAATTTGTATAATAAATATAAATATAGTAAATGCCGATTTTTTTAGTGATTTTTGGAAACCAGTCTTTACAAATGCACCAAAATTCTCTAGTTCAAAATTGTATTCGATAGACGATATTGGCTTCAATGGTTATAATGGTACAGTTATGGCATTTGGTGATTTTAATGCTGATAAATAGTAAATATTATAGATAATAATTAAATAAATAAACAAGTAAATAATAGTTATTATTTGGCATCATTATTAATTATTTAATTTTATTTGATTTTATATCATAGTTTAGATACTTTTTTTTTATATGAAAATAAATCGACTTTACAGGTATTTTTATGGAATGTAGAGAGTTGGAAATATGATGCATCCGATATAATAGTTCATTTTGGAGAGGGAACAAAGATTAATAATATAGTGGGAGGTGATTTTACATATGATGGATCATTAGATATTTTAGTTCAATATAGATTACCAACTACTGCTGAAAATGGTACAATCGTTGGTTATAGTGAACAAAATTATATTAGTTTATGTGGAGGTCATTATACAAGTGTAGATGATCCAATTGATATATACGGTGGTAATGCAAACGATAAGATAATACCAAATGATCAAGTTTTAGTGTTTGATGCAAATGGTGATTTACATTTAGATATGTTTGGTGTTAGTAGTAGTAATGGTCAACGTACATTATGGATAAATAACGATGGAAGTGATGATGATGCTTTATACTTCTCAATGAATGCGCCACAAAATAATCCAAATCTTGGTTCTATCTCTTCACCACACAGTAATTCTTTTATCGATTTGAATGGTGATTGTTTAGCTGATCTTTTCATTACATCAATTTCTTTAAATGATGGTTCTTTAATTGGTGAGATTTGGATCAATAATAAAGATTTGGGTTATAGTTTAGTTACAACTTTAAATTTTCCACCTGGTACTGGTCAAATTACTTTTGCTGATTTTGGTAAATATAAATTTAAAATTTTAAAAAAGTCACATACCTATATTAATCTATATTAAATTACTATTTTAGATAATGATGGAGATTTAGATATGATTTATCCAGTTTTAAATATTATTAATGAAACAAGTTTTACAAATGAAATTTATATTGTATCGAATACACAAAAACCAGTTTGTTCAAGTTCATTATTTAGTAGTGCAACTTGTATACCACAAAATGCATTATGTTCAACTGATGGTACTTTTACTTTTTCAAATACATTAAATGATACTGATGGCGTATGTTAGAATTATTATTGTTATTAATTATTAATTATTAATTATTAATTATTAAAATTTTTATTATAATTTTATTTTTAGATTACAATTATATTATCAAATGATCAATTTAATGGTAGTATGTTTTATAGTGATATTGAAAATGGTATACCATTAATTATACATTCAGGTGATTATAATATTGATGGATTTCCAGATATTTTGATATCATTGATTGATCCAAATGATTTAGAGGCAGGACCACATATTGAACTATGGGAGAATGTTGAATGTTCACCAAGTGTTTGTAGTAATGGTCAGAGTGGACGTTCATTCTCAAAGGTATTGGATGGAACTGATGCATTGACATCGGTTTCCGATGCATATAGTGCCGTATTTGTGGACTTTGGTGAAAATGGTATAGCGGATATTTTAGTATTGTCTAGAGATTCCAATGGTAGTGAATCAGTCACTGCAGTTTTTAACAATTTCTATAATGATGCATTCTTTTTCAAAACGTTAGGATTGAATGGTGTTTGCACTACAATGTGTCCAACTGGTGACAAATTTCCTTCACCAAAACCATACGGTGTAAATTTCCCAGGGGGTACTTTTAAATTCACCTATACCGATTTATCAGGTAATACTCACATTCAAATCGGTGCTCAATTATATTCCAGTAGTTATATGTCGTTGCAAACACCATACAATTTGTTTGGGTTGGGTAGAACTAGTAACTATGTAGATCAATTGTTCTTTGGTATGCCATTGAATCAGTCTGTACATTTCAATAATTGGGTTGGTACTATTCCAAACTCTCAAGTCGTTGCAATTCCATACAAACCTTCCAATCCAACAGGTTGGACTTTAGAGTTGTTCATTAATCCATCAGGTATTTTCTTTTGGGTTTTAATCGCTTTCTTTGCTGCACTCATTTTGTTGTCTGCAATTAGTTTCGCTTTATATAGACGTGAAAAACAACAAGATATTAAAATGAAACAAGACCAAGGTCACCAATTTTATTTTAATGCTCTTTAAAAATTAAAAAAATAAAAATAAAAAAAAAAAAATAAAAAATAAAAATAAAAATAAAAAGAATTAAAATATAAAAAAAAAATCTACTTGTAGATTTTATTAATTTAAAAAATAATCAATTGCTAATTTGTTTAATGGGTTGGTTATTTTAACGTTACACTCATTTACTTTCATTGATTTGGTTATTAATTTGGTGTTCATTAATGAGTGTGTTACACCAAGATCAATTAAAGCAGTGACCCATTTATCACCCACTTTAATCCTCATCCCTATTTTTGAATTGGTGGTAGGGTTCTCACCGTTAATAATTTCTAAATTATTTATTTGTATTGCTACTAGCTGAGGCATTACTCGGTTTACCTGACTTTGTGCAATCTTTTTTCATATGGACTCTTCCTCGTGATATTCAATACATCTGCCAATCACCTTTGAGCTTACATTGATCCAATCGGTGATTGTTTCTTGTTCCTTCTTTAATTTCATTGATTCAAATTCTATATGGATTTGTTTCTTGATATCAATTGGTAGGCTATTTAATAATAATTCTTTTTGTTTATCGAGTTTGTCATCCTTGTAAAGTTCATCGAAACTGATAAATTTGGTAATAAATTCTGGACCGTTATATAACCTTCGTTTGTAATCTTTAGTGCGGCTGCACATAATTGATTAGACATATTTCTCTTTCTCTCTTTGGGGTCATCGAATCGCTCTAATATTTCTGGAATGTCACTCCAACTTATTTTACCATTCAATCTCTTACCATAATTAATAGCATGAATGTATTTTGCACATTCTGGGTTCTCAGATGCTTTGAAAATGTTCATTTTCAACACGCTAATTTTGAATTCTTCTGCAATATTGTGTTGAAGGAAAAGGAAGTTGGTGTACTCGAAAAACTTTTCTGGGCCTTCTTCCAATAATATATTCACTAATCTTTTACCATCTTCACTTTTAATTTGCTTTCCCATTGATTTCTTTTCATGCTCTTTCTTTGATGATATGCTACTAATTTCCCCAAACTCTTCTTTTGTTGACATCACTTCCCTTTCATGTTCACGGTTGGTCAACTCGTTCTTTAATAAGTCGATTTCAATTTTAACATCTTTCAACTCATTTCTTAATAAATCGTTTTGGTATAATAAATCTTTCGATTCCTTTTTCAAAACTTCGTTTTCAACTTTAGAGTCTTCCAACTCTTTCACCTTTCTTGAAGCTTGTTTTAGGTCGCTCAATATATCACACTTTTTGTCGAACACTGATTTTATTAAATCGTTATTTTGGTTTTGCATTTTTACTAAAGATCTGTTATCAATCTCTAATTCGGTGATTTGTAGTTGATTTACTTCAACTTGCTTTTTCACAGATGCTAACAATGATGTGATTCTAAGTACCATTTAACTAAGCATAATGTATCTTCTGCTAATAACTCTTTGTTCATGTTATTAACATCTCTAATTGTCAATTGACTTAATTCTATTCCGTTGAATATTCTTGTCTCTTCTGAAAAAGAGGTAATATTCATTATTGATTTTTCGTCATTTAATTGTTGTGGTAACTTTATTTCAGTTGAATCTTCTAAAATTGAATCGTTCATTTTTATTACTTATTATTGTTATGTCCTAAATTAATTCCCCTGCCGGCTTGAGTTATTAATTTAAATTTAAAAAAAAAGTATAATAATAAATAAATAATAAAAAAAAAAAAAATAAAAAAAAATAAATAAAATAAAGAAAAGGGGTGATGGTTTTGTTTATATACTTTATATAAAGTATTATTTAATTTCCCATAATGGTTTTTTTAATTATTTTATTTTTTTCAATTTTTTTACTGTTAAAAAAAAATTTTCAAATTCAAAAAAAAAAAAAAAAAAATTTATTTTTTTATTTATTTTTTTTCATTTAAAAAAGTTGCACAAACAATATAATAATTATACTTTAATTCATATATATACCTTATTAATAAATTTTTTAAAAAAAATACATTTAAATATATTCATAGATTATTTTAAATAATAATTTATTTAATAATTCACTTAAAAATGAAAAAAAAATATAAGACAAAATTCCCAATGGCAAGAATCAAAAAGATCATGCAAAAAGATGAAGAGGTTGGAAAAATTGCATCAGCGACACCAATTTTAATTTGTAATTTTTTTATAAAAAATAATTAAAAAACATAGGAAAATAATATAAATATTTATTGATTTTTTTTTCTTTTATAGCACAATGTTTAGAATTATTTATGGCAGATTTAGTAATGAAGACCTGTAAAATAACACAAGCAAAGAAAGGAAAAGTAATATCGGTTAATCATTTAAAGGAGTGTATAAAACAAGAATCAACCTTTGATTTCTTAACTGAAATCGTTGATAGAATTCCAGATGATAAAAATGAGAAAAGGGGCAGACCAAAGTAAGTTTAAATTCAAAATAATCATAATAAAGCAATAGAAATAGTAGTGGCAATAATAGAAGCAGTAGTAGCAGCACAGCAGCAGCACAACCATTACTACATGTACTAATATATTTTAAATTTTTTTAGGAAAGCTGAAGGCGAAGAAGGAGGTGAAGAAGAGGAAGAAGAAGAGGAAGAAATGGATATGGGCGAGGAAGAAGAGGAGGAAGAGGAGGAAGAAGAAGAAGATAGCGAGGAAGAAGAAGAAGAAGCACCTAAAAAAGGAGGAAAGGGTAGTAGAGGTGGTAAAGGTAGCAGAGGTGGTAGAGGCGGAGCAAGAGCTGCCTCAACTAGAAAAGTTAAATCTGAAACATCACCAGTTTTAAAAAATACAACCATTACTACAACCACTACAACCAATACACCATCTCCAAATTTTGCAAGCTCTACAAAAGATATTCAATCAACATCTTTAAAAAAACCGTCAGCAAGAAAATCAAACACAACATCTCCAAAATCAAGTCCATTTTTATCTTCATCCGCTGGCTCAATTCAATCACCACCTAATAATAATAACAATAATAATAATATTAGTAATAGTAGTAATAATAATTATAATAATAATTATAATAACAATAGTAATTATAATAATAATATTAATAATAATAATAATAATAACAATAATAATTATAATAACAATAATATTTTTAGTAATAATTATAATAATAATAATAATAATAATAATAATAATAATAATAATAATAATAATATTAATAATATTAATAATATAAATAGTAACAATAATAATAATAGTTATAATAACAACTACAGTGGCAATGGAAATAACATAAATTATGAAAATAATGATAATAGCAACAGAGGACAACAGTTTTTATCATCATCCACAGCATCAACCTTAACTTTACCATCTAATCAATATCAACCTTTGGCACCAATTTCATTACCTGTTTTGAATAGTAGTAATAATAATAGTAATAACAATATTAATAATAATGGAAATATACTTGGAGGTGTTGGAAATTTGAATAATAGCTATAGTAATAGAAAAATTAATACAAATTTTGATGAAGAGGAATCCAACTCCAATATTAACAAAAGCAATATAAATAGTATAATGAATAGCAATAACAATAATGGCGAAATCAAAGATAATGGACCTAATAGTCCATTTACCTTTTCAAATAATAATAGCAATTTTAATATGAATAACAATACTAGTGATAGTAATAATAATAACAATATTGACAATAATAATAGTAATAGGGATAATAATAATAATAATAATAATAATAATAATAATAATAATAATAATAATAATAATAATAATAATAATAATAATAATAGTAATAGGGATAATAATAATAATAATAGTAATAGGGATAATAATAATAATAATAATAATAATAATAATAATAATAACAATAACACTAGTAATAATGATAATGATAATAATGATAATAATAATGATAATAGTAATAATAATAAAAATAATAATAATAATAATAACGGTGGAAATGGTATTGTTTTACCATCGATTTTATCAACCAATTCATCGACATTACCACCATTTTCTTCTGTACCACCAATATTGAATGCAAATAATAACAATAATAGTATTTCACACATTTTAAATAATTTAAATTCAAAAAAACCTAATGTTGAGGACGAAGACTTTGATTAAAAGAAAATAATAAAAAAATATAAAAAAAAATAAAAAAATAATAATGAATGTTTATATGGTATATTTCTGATAAATCAATTTCTAAAAAGGAGTATCAGAGATAGTACATCATTCTGTTAAATAGGAAAGGTTTTTTTTCTGTCCTTTCTATTCTTTTTGTTTTATAATCTTTTTACCGATATTGTAAAAATATATCCATTAATAGAGTGTTTTTGCTATAGGATTTCCGTTTTAGAGATTTTAGTGTGTTATATTATATTAAATGATTATAACGAATTGTGATTTAAAAACGATACACTTTTTATTTCTAAAGATTAATTTCCAAGTAATTAAAAAAAAAAAAAGCAAACCCCTCAAATTTCAAATAAAAGTTGGTAAAAATTTATCTTATAGTTCTAATTCAAAATTAACAAATAAAAAAATAAAAAATTAAATAATAATATGTGGTAATTTTTATTTTTTAATTATTTTTTTTTTTATTTTAATTTTTTTTTTTTATTATTTTTTATTTTTTCAATTTAATTAATTTTATATAACAATTGAATTTTAAAAAATAAAAAATAATTATTTCAAACCAATTTCACACTATAAACTAACTATAGTTTTTTTTCTTTTGTTTTATTGATACTTTATTTGTTTTTTCAATGTGGTGTAAAAAAAAAAAATAAAAAATAAAAAAAAAATAATAATTTTAAAAAATAATAATAATAATAATAATAATAATAATAACTGTAAGATAAATATATAAATAATAATGATACATATAAAAAGAGGTTACACATAAAATCAAAATTACCCCACGCTCCATCACAATTTCAATAAATTATTAATCTCAAAAGCCACGTTTTATAATTAATTTCAGACTTCTTGACTCACAAAAAAAAATAAAAAAAAAAAAAAATATAAAATAAATCAGTGCAAAGGTTTAATTACTATTATGAATATTAATATATTAATATATTGAATAACCTGACAAAAACTCCTAATTTTTTTTTTTTTTTTTTTTATTATATATATTTATTTTTATTTTTTTTTATTTTTTTTTTTTTTGCTATTATTTTTGTGGTATCATGATCTTTCATCATAAATAATAATCTATATATAATCAATATTCCCTATTTATTCACCCTATTTGTGAAATATTTATTAATCATTATTCCCTCTTTAATAATCGAGTTTGAAAAAAAAAAAAAAAAAAAAAAAAAACAAACCTAAAACCAAACACATACGACAACACTTTTTTTTTTTTAAAAATATTTTAAAATTTTTTTTTTATTTTTTTTGTTTTTTTTTTATTTTTTTTTAATCATCTCATACCAGGGTTGGTTCAAAAATTCAAAAAAGAAAAATATTTATTTATAATGAATGGTAAAAATTTCCTCTCAAAACCAAAATCTAACAGTTATAACAATAATATTGGATTACATAGAAATATATTATACCTAAATATATTTTTTTATTAATACTTTTCTACTTTTTTTTTTTTTGTTTTTTTTTTTTAAAAATTTTTTTTTTTTTTTTTTATTACTACCAATTAATTTTTTTTTCTCTCATTAAAAATTTCATTTTTTTTTTTTTTTTTCATTTTATTACTATTAAAAAAAAGAAGGAAAACACAACGCCAATAGTAACCATCATCACATTACCCATAATATCCAAAACAACCATTACAACCATATTGTAGTTAAAAAAACATCAATAACAAACGCAGCACATCCACCCGCGACTAGTTCTTTCTCTTCAATATTTAGATATTTTAAAAGAAAAAAATCGTCTAGTTCATTAATTTCTAGTGACAACGGTAATAATAATAACGATAATAAAAATAATAGTTTTGCTTCAACATCAACAGAGGCAGATAATATAAAAAATAACAACAAAAACAACAACAAAAACAACAAAAACAACAACAACAACGACAACAAAAAAAACAACGACGACAACAACAACAACAACAACACCACTACTGATAGCAATAGCAGTAGTAGTAGCAGTGATAATAGTAACATAGAAGACAGTGGTAGCTCAGTATCTACTATTTCAACAACACCAACTTCAATACATACAACCACAACTACACCAACAAATAAACTAAATCAATCAAAAGAGGGGGCAAAAGCACACACTCCTCAAGATTTAAAAATAGACGATTATTTTAATTTAACTACCACCCAAATTCCAAATTCTAATCTACTTCACAGATTAGATAGTAGAATGGTTGGAATATTGGTATGTATACTGAATTATAATGAATATATTATTATTTGTTCATTTTTACTCACTCTTCTTATTTATATTTTTCTCTCCATTGTTCATTAGGGTGAGTCAGATATAAACAAATGCAAAGAGGTCATACCAGATGATCAACATTTTATAATTGGGTATTCATTAGTATTGGTAACATTTAATACTATATTACAACCAAAAATGATAAAAACCTTTACATCTAGTCCAGTTGCATTATTAGTATCTGATAAATCGGCATTCATTGTATTGTTTGACACTAGATCACAAACTATTCAACAAGTAGAATCATGTGATCTTACGGAAATTAAAGACATACATTCAGGTTATATGTCAAATAGTATAGCAAATAGCAATCAATTGCAATTTGAAAATAATAATAACAACAATAATAATAGTAATAATAATAACAATTATAATAATAATAACAATAATAATGGTAATATAACAAATTTAATGGAGGAGGGAGTTTCAATATCACCAAGAAATAGTAAAAAGAATTTAGGGTCATTTGTATTGCGTATTGTAAAGATTAAAGGATCATGGGTATTAATGGGATATTCACCATCGGATTCACCAGAGGTACAAAGAGAAAAGATAAAAACTATTGAGGCAACCATTAAATCTATAACAGACAAAGCAAAAATGCAACATAAAATCGAGACTAGATTAGAAAACTCGGAAAGAACACATATAGCCACAGCATATTTTCAACCAAGTCCTGATACCATTATTGAGGGTGAAATCTATTTCAACCTTAAAAAGTTTTCATTCATCCAAATTGCAAATCAAAATCAAAATAGTAACAATTGTAAAAATGATTCTCATCCATGTACTACAAGTAAGCAGGATGATCTAAGTTTCTCTATTGATTTAATTTCAATCTTTGAATGTAGATATACAACTTCGACTTTAATCGAAAACTTTTGGGAATTAAAATTGGCTTCTCAAGGTGAAAAATCAAATAATCAATATTCTTTATATTTACCAAAATCAGAGTAAGTTATTATTAATTTATGAAAATGTTATATTAGAATATATATTCTAATATATCCTCACTTTTTTTTATTATGATAGTATTGAAGGTATCACAAAAAATATAGCAAGAATGATTACAGAAAGTCAAGATATTGCTTTATTAGGTTATGATGACCCTTCAATTGATGTTATTGATGAAATAAATTCAAATCTATCTTCGATTGATTTAAACCAACAACAAAATAATAACTTTAATAATTTTAATAATCAAAATAATAATAATAATCAAAATAATAATAATAATCAAAATAATAATAATAATAATCAAAATAATCAAAACACTAATAATCAAAATAATAATAATAGTAATAATCAAAACAAATCACAATTATTACAAAAACCACAGCTTCAATTACAAAATAGAAAAGTAACCAACCTATTATTAAATAATTCAATTGATAAGAATTTACTTAGTGATAATACTGTATATAGAAATTTAAAAAAGATTCAACAAACCCATGAAACAATCGATCTAAGTACGAATAATAAGGATTTAAATGAGAATAATTTTTATTTTATTGACGAAGAAGATGACGAAGAAACTTTGGGTGTATATACATCAACAACTACAACAACAACAACAACAGGAAATAATCAACATGGTGGTGGTCATAATAGTGCATTTACAACATCATTGGATAATTATAAAACAACGAATATACCAACATCTATTCATTTTCAAGGTAAATCTGATCTATTAAAGGCTGATGATATGCTTTGGCTACAAAGTTTTTTGCCAGCTCGTTTAGTTGATGAACCATTTGAATTGGTTTATAGTACTTTGAAACACGGCATAAGTATTAGAACGTTTTTTTCAAAGGTTCAACAAAGGTCACCTTGTATTTTGGTCATAAAAGATGATTGTAAAACAATATTTGGTGCCTACACCTCTGATCCATGGCAACAAGATCAAAAGGTACACTATGGTAGTGGTGAGACATTTCTATTTAAATTTTGTTCTGGAAACAATGGTCAAATCTTGGAGAGAAAGAAATTCTCATGGACAAGAAAGAATGATAATTTCATGTTTTCAAATGGTTGCATCTCATTGGGTACTGGTGATTCATCAGCTGCCTTTGGTTTATGGATCGATGAAGACCTTTACTACGGTAGTTCGGTTAAATGTAATACCTTTGAGAATGATGTTTTAGCTCATAGCCAAGAGTTTAAAGTAATGGAAATTGAGGTTTGGTCATCAGTTTCAAGTAAAGTGGTAGGAGCTGATAAAAAACCAATGAATGCAAGAGATTTCTTTAATCCTCATTATCTCAAAACTCCTTCTTTTAAATATTAAATAAAGTATATATAATATAAATTATATTTTTTTACTAAAAAATAAAAAAAATAGATAAAAAAAAAAAAAAATAGATAAAAAATAAATAAAAAAAATAATGAAATATTATTATTAATTTATTTTTAACTTGTGTAATTTTTCAAAATTTTATTTTTATTCATCAGTATTTAAATAAACTTTGGCCGTTTTGAAACAAACATTTATTGGATTGGTGATTTTTTTTGAATTACACTTTCTAAAAAAATTATAATAAAAAAAAAAAAAAAAAAGCTAAATCGGGGAAAGAGTGTTATGTTTTGGGATAAGAAAGAGAAAATGAAAAAATTATGGTTCTCAGAAAATTAAAATGTTTAATTTAGATAAAAAAAAAAAAATATTATAAAAAAAGTGAAACTGAAAAATCTGTTTTTCGTTTTTTTTTTTTTTTTTTTTTTTTTCATATTTTCTTATAATTTTATTTTTTATATAAGATTGATAACAGGAAGAAAATAGATGGAATCACAGTCAAAATTAAAAGATTCAGCACCAGCAGATATTAGTGAAGCATTTGAAAGTTTTTTTAAAGCCATCCAAATCACAGATGCTACAACGATAGTTGGTTACTTTTTAAAAAATTTTTGCGAAACTGAGCAATCAACAAATGATAATATTAATAGATTCATATTCGTACTCAAAATTAAATCTGAACAAATTAAATCTTCATCATCACAATCTGAAACTTTAAAATCAGATGTTGAATTATATAAAAAATCTTTAATAATTTTAGGAACTGTAAAGTATTTCGTTGAAAAAAAAAAAAAAAAAAAAAAAAAAAAAAAAAAAAAAATATTAGTTTTTAACAAAATATATTTTTAATTAAAATAACTTATAAATAATAATAAATAAAAAAAAAGTTATCAAGATATGTTAAACATAGTAATTCATTCTCTGTTTATATAAAGGATATTGTTGAAAATTTATTTTTACCACATTTTTTAGAAAGTTTTGATGAAGATATGAAATTTGAAGTATTAAGATCATATACATCACTTTTACAAATTTATGAGGATACAATTGAATCATATTCAGCTCAATTCATTCAACATTTAGTAACAATTGATATAAATAGATCTGGTTTCCCACAATCTTCAATAAAATCAATTATTGATTTTATGGTTATAATTATGCAAGCTTCACCATTATTAGTTATTAACAATATTAAATTAATTGAATCATTAATTAAAATTTATTGGTAATTATTTATTTATTATTGAATATCAATTTTAAAATTATTATTATTTTTATTATTATTAACATTATTTTGCCAAAAAAAAAAAAAAAAAAAAAAAAAAAAAAAAGCTTAAAAGAAGATGAAACAATTTATGAAGATTTAACACAAGTTTTAGGTCAATTCTTTCAATTATATTTGCCATATAAATCATCAATAATTGAAAGCACAAATGATGATGATAGTGATGATGAAAGTGATGATGAAGATGAATCATCAATGGTTGATTCCAATAAATTAAAAGTTTCAGCAATGGGGTTAGAGAATACTGTTAATATTAATCTTTTAGAATCATTAGCAAATCAACTAATTGAAAATATAAATAAAGAATCATCATCAATTTCCCTTGGTATTTTATGTGGTTATTCATCGATTTACATTAAAGATAAATCATTATCAAATTATATTTTTAATTATTATTTATCAATGTATGTAAATTAAAATGATTATATATATATAGATAGATAAAATAATAAATATATTAATAAAAAATTTTAATATTATTAGGATTAAAAAAGATAATATTTGTAATAAAGAGAATAGAAAAGTTACAGTTAGTATTATTAATAGTTTAAGAATTGGTGTATCTAATACATGTATTAGATGTAGTGAAGAATGTCAAACAATATTGATTGAAACTTTTAAAACATTATTAGAATGTATTGGTGATATTAGAGAATATGTAAAGAGTAATTTAACTAAAGGTACTCAAGTATTCTTTCAACGTATTAGAAGTTCAATCATTTTAAATTTAATTTCAATCATTCGTATCATTAAAGACTCATTCCAATATGCAGAGGAGTTTTTAATTTATGCACCAGTTTTAGCAGATCCAATTATATTTTCAGAGTTTATAATTTCATTAAATAGAAATTTAAATCATCTACAACAACAACAACAACAACAAAAACAAGATAAAGAAAGCATAGAATATAATGAAAAGAAATCATTGATTCAAGAAATTTATTTACCAAAGGTTTTAAATCCATTATTGGGCGAAATTGTTAAACCAGTTCAAAAGTATAAATCAATGACAATTCATATCATTCAAGCAATTGGTAATATTGCATTATCAAGTCAACTTTTATATCAACCATTCATTGAGACCACCATTGAAAGATTATCACAATTTGTCGTTAAAAATTGGAAATCAATTTCAAAGTATGCACCATCATGTATAGTTACTTTGGATAAATTGATGCAATTATTAGTACATGACGAACTCTATAAGTCTCAATATCTTGACACCATTATTTTATCAGTCTATATGAAATTATTAAACTCTTCAAAATCGATTCAATTAGATGAAACAATTGACGATGAAGATGAAGATGTAGAAGAGGATGACGATGATGCAGAAGAGGATGAAAATGGTAAAAAGAAAAAGAAAAATATAGATAGTGATATTATTTCAAAGATTATGTTTACAATTTTAGAATGTTTAACAAATACAATTCCAAAGATTAGTAAACGTTTAATAGATATGGAGAATCAATCCGTTGGTAAAAACATCGCAAAGGAGATTTACAAATATTTAATGAGTCAAATAGGTGTTGAGGAGGTAATTTTCGATGCAGATCGTTACATTCGTTTGGCTCAATTGGATCTATTGAATGAGATTTACTGTCATTGTTTACCATGTTTACCAAAATCAAATCATATTACAATCTCTATTAAACATATCTTTAATGAAATGTTACAAATTCAATTGGCTTTAGAATTGGGTGAAGAGGAAGTAGATAGAAATGGTCATTCTCAAAGAAAAGATATTTGTTTAAATGCTTTTAAATCTATCATTAACAATTCAATTCTTGATAAACAATCTTGTTCTGAGCAATTGAAAGAATTAATTAATTCAAATCAAACTTCAAATGATATTGATAAACACCAAGTTAAAAAAGAATTATTAGAATTATTTAAATAAATAAAAACATTTAAAAAAAAAAAAAAAAAAAAAAAAAAATTAAAAAAAATAATAATAATATCTGTACACTTTTTGACCATTTGCAAAAAAAAAAAAAAAAGTTTTAATAGAAATTTAAATTCAGACTTGAGGGTTGTTAAAAAAAAAAAAAAAATAAAATAAAATAAAAATTAATTAATTAACCAGGTAAAATTAAAAAAAATAAAAAAATCGATTTTTTTTAATTTTTTCGATATGTTAAAAAAAAAAAAAATGTTATAAAAAAAAAAACAAAAAAAAAAAACAAAAAAAAAAAAAACAAAAAAAAAAAACTCGGATTTATTAACAAATATATATTATATATAATTATACTTTAAAATATATTGTTTTTTTTTTTTTTTTTTTTTTAACAAAAAATTCAATCCCACACACCCACAATAAATAGGAAAAGAAAAAAAAAAAAAAAAAAAAAGAAAGAATAAAATGAAAATTAGAATATTAAAGAAATATATTAAAATTAAACTTAAACAATTATTAAATAAAATAATAACATTAATAGATAGGAATTACTTTTTTAGGTTTCATTTAATTTATTTTGTAATTATTGGATTCGTTGGCTCGGTGATAATTAAATTGATAGAGTTTGAAGTACCATTTATAGATTGTTTATATATTGCATATTCAGCATTAACAACGACAGGATTAGTTACAGTAGATATTAGTAATTGGTCAAAATTTACCCTCTTTATATTGATCCTATTAGTTCAATTGGGATCCACTGTATTATTAACATTACCAATTGTATTATTACGTCGTTTTTTCATTAGATCTGTCTATAGCAATAGTTCACTAATTTCAGCGGCAAACTCTTCACCAGATTTAATTTCAACAATAATTCATAGTCATATACCACATCAAGATTTTAGAAATGATAATGAAAATGGTGATGACGATGATATCGATTTCGATGAAGACGATGATGTTGACGCAGATAATCTCGATAACAAAAACAAAGAAATTTTTGACAATCAAGAAAATAGTCATGATAATAATTATAGCGATAATATTGAAATTGGTGGAATCTTAAAAATGGACTCACCACTCGATCATGATTTTCAAGACGATAATGCCCCACATCATTATATTATTCCAAAAATCGAAAAAAAAGATAGAAAATCAAAGAAATTAGGTTCTTCTTCTTCTTCTTCCACTAAACAAACTATTCAGCAACAACAAGAAGAAGACACTACCATAACTTCAATTTCGTCCCCAAACAATAGGAATGTAATAACTACAAATAATAATAATAATAATAATACAAGTGGTTCACCAAAAGAAACGAATATTGATATGATACCTTTGGATTTATTACAAGACACCCAACAACAACAACAACAACAACAACAACCACAACAACAACCACAACAACCACAACAACTACCATCACCATTAAATTCAAATAGTTATGAAGATAATATGGAGTATAGATCACTAGGTAAATTATTAGTAATAATACCATGTTATATTTTAACAATATATATACTGGGATTTATAAGTATTGGTGCATATATAGCAGGTAGTGAATCAACTAAATCAATAATGAAAGCCAATGGGGTAAATGGTTGGTGGTGGTCATTATTTCATACTTTCTCAGCGTTTAACAATGCAGGTTTAGCATTGTTTAGCGATAGTCTAATTCAAATTAATGAAAAATACTTTTTATTAATTGTAATATCAATTTTAATATTCTTGGGAAATACTTTATTTCCTGTTTTTTTAAGAATTATTTTATTAATTATTTCCAAGGTAACCTTTACTATTAACAATAGATTTCAATATATATATATATATATATATATATATTGACTAATTTTTTTTTTTTTAATAGTTCACAAAAGATCCAGAACCTTATAAAAATTTATTAGAAAATCCACGTTCAATTTTCACTCATCTTTTTCCATATAAGGAAACTGCTCAATTATTTATAATTTGGATCATTTTTAATATATCACAAATTGCATTAATGGCTTTATTAGATGTAAACGATAAAGCATTCACCAATATGAACAAAAGTGCCATGCTCTTAAATTATTATTTCTCCTCAATTGTAAAGTAAAAAAAAAAAAAAATTTATTTTTAAAAAATCTATTAACACATTTATTATTATTACTATTTTTATTATTATTATTATTATATAGAGTACACGTACATGTGGATTTAATTCAGTAGATTTAAATTTATTAAGTGAGTCTGTTTTATTATTATTCGTTGGATTAATGTTTGTTTCATCATATCCATTCATTATTTCATTAAGAAGATCTGCAGTTAATAATAAATATAGTAATCAAAGTAGAGAAGTAATGAAGGATATTTTAATTCGTGATATTTTCGTTCCATATATTTGTATCTTATTAATTGCAATCTTTGAAAATCATCTTTTAGAAAATGGTGTTATCACTGTATTTCAGGTATGTCATTTATAAATTTATTACCATATATGTATTTCTTAATTTTATCATTTAACTTTATTAATCGAGAAAAAAAAAAAAAAAAAAAAAAAAAAAAAATTATCAAATTATAAATCTATTTAGATATTATTTGAAGCTATTTCAGCATTTGGAAATGTTGGGTTATCTATTAGCATAACTTTGTCAACTTATTCGAAATTAGTGTATATAGCATTGATGCTGGCTGGAAAACATAGACAATTGCCAGAATCTGTTGATGAGTCTGTTAATCCTGCACATTTGAAAAAGAATGCTGTAATTGCAAAAATTATAACAAGATATAAGAGAAGAAAATTATAATTAATTTAATAAAAATATTTATTATTAAAACTTAAATAGATTTTTTTTTTTTTTTTTTTTTTTTTTTTTTTTTTTTTTTTTTTTTTTTGGTCGGATTTGAGAAAAAAAAGTAAAAAATATTTTAGAGGTGGGGGATTTTTAAATATTTTATTTTTCTCTTTTTTTTTTATTTTCTTAAACTATTCCATTTAAAAAAAAACATAAATTACCACAATCATAATTTTATAACCAAATACAAATAGAACTTCATTTTAATTTTTTTTTTTTTGCGAGAAATTTTTTTTTTCATTTTTATTTTTAATTTTTTTTTTTAATTTTTTTTTTTTTTTTTTTTTTTTTTTTTTTTTTTTGATTCGTTCATTTTTTTTTCATTTTAATAACAATTTTATTGATATATATAAATAGCTATTATTTTTTATTAATAGTATTAAATAATATTTTGTAAAATTATTATTATAAAAAAAATATAAAGATAAAATGCCACCAAAACAAGCACAATCTAAAAAAACAGTAGAGAAAGAGAAAAAGAAAAAGGTTGAAGATAAAACCTTTGGTTTAAAAAATAAAAATAAGAGTAAAAAAGTTGCTGCATATGTATCTCAAGTCGAAGCTCAAGTTAAACATTCTGGTCTTCAAAATAAGGTAAAAAAAAAAAAAAAAAAAAAAAAAAAATTCAATTCCCTCAAGATATTTTAATTATTAACAATGAATAATAATAATAATAATAATAATAATAATAAAATGAAATTAATTTAAAATATTATGATTTAAAATTAATAGGAAGCAGCATTAAAAGAAAAAGCTAAAAGAGATAAAGAGTTAGCAGAGAAAGCAAAGAAAGAAGCAGAATCAATTTTAGTAAATACAATTGTACAAAGTAAAGTACCATTGGGTGTTGATCCAAAAAGTATTGTATGTGAATATTTTAAACAAGGTGTAACATGTCCAAAGGGTAATAGATGTAAGTTTGCACATGATTTAGCAGCAGGTAGAAAATCTGAAAAGATTGATCTTTACACCGATCGTCGTAAAGAAGATGATACAATGGAGACTTGGGATGATGCAAAATTGAAATCTGTTGTCGAGAAGAAGAGAACTACTGAAAACAAAGCAAAACCAACAGCAATCATTTGTAAATTCTTTTTGGATGCAATTGAGACTAAAAAGTATGGTTGGTTCTGGGAATGTCCAAATGGTGGTGAGAAATGTGCATATCAACATTGTTTACCAGAAGGTTATCAATTAAAGAAGAAGAAGGCAAAGGAAGATGAAGAAGTCGAGGAAATACCAATCGAGGAAATGATCGAAGAGGAGAGAGCAAAATTAACAAAATCAACTCCTGTCACTTTGGAAACTTTCATAAAATGGAAGGAGGAGAAAAGATTACAAAAAGAAAAAGCAGCCAAAGACGCCCACGATAAACGTCTCGCTGATATTAAGGCTGGTAAGACCTCTATGAGTGGTAGAGAAATGTTTGTTTTCAATCCTGATCTCTTTGTGGATGATGAATCTGCTATTGATACTAAATCTAAAGAATACGAGAGAACTGAAGAAGAAATCGCTGCTTTGGCAAACCAAATCAACACAAGTTTATTCACAGATGGTGGTGTTTTACCTTCAGACGATGAAGATGAAGATGAAGATGAAGATGAAAATGACGATAGCGACGAAGAACCTGAAAATGATGAAGAAGATGAAGAAGGAGAAGGAGAATATGAGGAAGAAGAAGCAAGTGATGAATAAATTAGAATTAATAACATTATATATAATTTTAAATTAAAAAAAAAAAAAAATAATAAAAAAAACAAATAAAAAAAATAATAAAAAAAAAAAATAAAAAAATAAAAAAAAAAAAACAAATCAATTGAATCTATTTAAAGTTTCTTTAGTTTTATGTTACAATTACTTTATTTGGGTTTTTTTTTCATTATTTTTTAATTTGAACTAAAATATTACTTATAAAATCCAATATGGGTTCATTTTTTATATCTTGATCAATTAAAATAAAATCTAATTTATTTGAATTGTTATTTTCTCTTCTACAAAGGGGACATAGATTTGATCTTGATCCCCAATCTTCTGCGCATTGTGGGCAAAATGCATGAAAACAATCACTAGATACAATAAGTGTTGCCTCTTTATCATAGCAAATTGGACAAAGAATATCATCCTCCTCTATTTTAAATTTTTCTTCTGTTGTTGGATTTTTATTATTTGAATCTTCGTTTTCGAAATATAGTTGTATATTATTCAAAAAACTATAAAATTCTCCAAATGTTAATTTTGATTTTAATATTGGTTTCTCATTTTTATAATCTCCATCATTTTTTTTATTATACTTAATAATATAATTTCAATTAGTTTTTGGATTATATTATTATAGTTACAACAAAAATGTCTTTATATTATTACATACAATTAAAATAGAAACGTTAACAAGTAATTTCCATAAAACAGTCTCTGTAACTATATCATTATCGGGTATATCAATAGATAATGTAATATATATATTTGTGTCTGAAACTTTTTTATTCCTATTATTAATTCTAATATTATAAATGTTCATATATTAGAATCTGTTTGTGTGTTTTATATTCTTTTTTTTTATTTTTTATTTAGACATACAACGAATTTATTTTAAAAACATCTTGTTTAAACTCATTTATATTTGATGCTTTTTTAACTGTATTTCCCATCTTTTTTGCTTATTTGTTGGTTTTTTTTTTTTTCTTCTTTATTATGTTTTAATTAATTTATCCTTTATTATGTTATCATAATAGGGATTATATGTGTAGAAAAAAATTTAAAATAAAAAAAAATAAATTTTTTTTTATTTTTTTTTATTTTTTTTTTTTATGACATGTAAAATTTCGTTTTTTAAAATAATAAAAGAAAAAATCTAGTTTTGGAAAAGATTTTTTTTTATTTTTATTTTTTTGTTATGAATTGTTTTTTGAGAGCACAATAAAAATATTTCCTCGACAACCTTATCTGTATTTTTTTTTCCAAAAAATTTATATGTAATAAAAAAAATAAAAAAAATTTGAAGTTTTTTCTATGTTCCATCTTTTCTAACCCTATCGCTTTTTTAAAAATATTATTTATTTTTTTCACTTTTTTTTTTTTTGGTAGGGAATGAAATTAAGTTGACTATAATCCCAGAAACATTAAACACATTTTTTATAAAATAGGCTATAACGAATATGGTAATATCTTTTTTATGGGTCCCTCCCCATATAATTTTTTTTAGGTAATAATTAGTGTTCATTAAGTGAACAAAAGGAAAATAAATGAAAAAAAAATAAAAATAAAAATAAAAAGCCTGTGTTTTTTATTGTAAATCATTAGAGATTACTTTTAAAAATTCCCGTCGTTACATTCATTAAATTTATTTTTAATTAAAATTAGTGATCCCTATTTTTTTTTATAATATTTAAGTAGTTTTATTAAATTTATTTATTTTTAAATAAGTATTATAAAAAAAAATATATACAAAAATAAATATAATTCAAGAAATTTATTCAATACTACCAAATCTATATGGAGTATGTTTAGAAATTCATAGATTTTTAAATTAAATTTTGTGAAAATTTCAAATTTTTTTTCATTTTTGTTATTTTTTTTTTTTTTCTTTTTTATTTTTTTAATTTTTTAAATTTTAATTTTTTTTTTATTTTTTTTTTTCATGCATTTGGGTAACATCAAATATATATAAAAATAACTAAAAAATGAGTGAAAACGCACAAAAGGTAAATAAGAGATTTTTTTTTTTTTTTTTTTTTTTTTTTTTTTTTTTTTGTTAAAAAAAATATATCTTTTTTTAAAATGATTTCAATTCATTTTATTAATAATATTATTATAAATTTTATTTTCATTTTATTTTTTTCATTTTTTTTTTTTTTTTTTTTAGGCAACCGAATTTAAGAATCAAGGTAATGCAGCATTTTCAGGTAAAGATTATAATACAGCTGTAAAATGTTTTGATCAAGCAATTGAATTAGATCCAAGTAATCAAATTTTATATAGTAATAGATCAGCATCATTACTTGCATTAAACAAGAATGAAGAAGCATTACAAGACGCCAAGAAAGCAATTGAATTGAAACCAGATTGGTCAAAAGGTTACTTGAGAGAGACAAATGCACTCTATAAATTAGGTCGTTTCGAAGAAGCAGAGAAATCAGCAGAAAATGGTTTAAAAATTGAGCCAGCCAATCAACAATTAGCAGATGCATTAGAAGATGCACAATACGCCACAACTGGTGCAAAAGATCCAGCTTCAGCAATGGCAAACCTTTTCTCTGCAGAGAATTTAACAAAACTTCGTTTCAATCCAAAGACCGCACCATTCTTCCAACAACCAGATTTTGTTGCAATCATGGATCAAATTTCAAAGAATCCAACACTTTTCTCACAACATATTGCCGATCAACGTTTCAGTACTTGTCTTGGTGTTTTATTAGGTGTTGATATTAATCAACCACCTCAACAACAACAACAACAACAACCACCACAACAACAAAAACCAACACCAACACCACAACCAACACCAACACCAAAACCAACAGAAGCACCAAAAAAACCAGAAGCACCACCAATGACAGAATCACAAAAAGAAAGAGATTTAGGTAATAAAGCATATGCAAAGAAAGATTTCGAGCAAGCAATTGTACATTATGATAAAGCGGTTGAATTAGATTCAACTGATGTTTTAGCAATGAATAACAAGGCTGCAGTTTTAATTGAACAACAAAAACTCAATGAAGCTATTGAAACCTGTAAGAAGGCATTAGAGAAAGCACAAGAAATTCGTGCTGACTATCGTATTAAATCAAAGGTTTACACTCGTTTAGGTAATATTTACTTAAAGATGAATCAATTCGATGATGCCTATAAAGCTTATAGTAGTGCAGTACTCGAGGATAAGAATGCAGACACCTCTGCAAACATGAAAAAGATTGAAAAACTCAAGAAACAACATGACGATGAAGCTTATCTCTCTGTCGATCAATCAATCATTGAAAAGAATAAAGGTGTTGAACACTTTAAAAAAGGTGAATTCCCAGAGGCTATCAAATGCTTTGAGGAGGCAATTCGTCGTAATCCAAAGGATCATACAATCTACAGTAATCGTTCAGCCACCTATAGCAAACTTTTAGAGTATAAATTGGCAATTAAAGATGCCGATAAATGTATTGAATTGGAACCATCTTTCATCAAAGGTTACATTAGAAAAGGTACAGCTTTATTCGCAATGAGAGAGTATCAACAAGCATTAGAAGTCTACGATCAAGGTTTAAGAATCGATGCAAACAATGCCGAACTTTTAGATCTCTCAAGAAAGACTGTAGCTGCTCTCACTAAATTACAAAGTACTCAAACCGATGAAGAACGTCTTCAACAAGCCGCCAAAGATCCAGAAATTCAAAAGATTCTCTCTGACCCAATCATGAATCAAATCTTAAAAGATATGTCTGAAAATCCAGCCGCTGCACAAGATCATCTTAAAAATCCATTAATTATGGCTAAATTCCAAAAATTAGTTAATGCTGGTATCGTTAAATTAGGTTAAAAAAAAAAAAAATATATATTTATATTAAAAAAAAATTAAAATTTTTAAAACCAAAAAATATTATTTTTTCCTTTTTTTTTTCATCAAAAAATAAAACTAAAAACTTAATACTTTTTTTAAAAAAAAAAAAAAAAAAAAAAAAAAAAATTTTAAAACGAGTCAAGGTCATAATATCTAAAATGTCTCTTTGAAATCCATTATATATTCCATATTTTGAACAAAAAGAATGTTTTTTTTTTAAAAAAAAAAAATTAAAAATTAAAATGAATGTTTTTTTTTTTGACATTCTGAAAATGTTTTGAGTGGTCTTTTTTTTAATTTCTTTTTTTTTTAATTTAAAAATAAAATTTAATTTATTTTATTTTTTATTTTTTTTCTTTCTTTTTTTTATATTTTTATATTTTTTTTTTTTGTAAAACAATCATTTTCATTTTATTATTTATTTGATTCCTTTTGGAACTTATATATATATATATATTTTTTTTTTATTTCTTTACATATTTTTATTTTTTTTAATTTATATATAAAAACTATATAAATTTTTTTTTTTTCTTTTTTTATTTTTTTTTAAAAATTTATTTTTCAAAAAAAAAAAATAATGGATGGTGTTGAAATTATAGCAAAATCAATTAAAAACAGTGCAATTGAAAAAGTATTTGGTATAGTTGGAGTACCAATTACACCAATTGCATATGAATTACAAGCACAAGGTGTTGGGTTTTTTGGATTTCGTAATGAACAAAGTTGTAGTTATGCTGCATCGATCGTTGGATATTTAACAGGTTTACCAGGATTATGTATGACAGTCAGTGGTCCAGGTGTAGTACATGCATTAGCAGGTGTATTAAATGCTCAATCCAATGGTTGGCCAATGATTTTATTATCATCAAGTATCGATCAATCATTAGTTGGTAAAGGTGGTTTCCAAGAATGTAAACAATTTGAATCTGCTGAACTCTATTGTAAAAAAAGTTATTATCTAACAGAAATTGATCATTTCCCTGAAATTTTAAAAGATGCAATTGAAACTTCATTATCAAATAGACCTGGTCCAGTTTATATTCAAATTCCTGTAAATTATTATTTATATAATATTTTAATATTTATTAGTTTATTATTTTTATATTTTTATTTATTAATTTTATTTAATATATTAATAGGCAGACTTAATTAAAGCAAAATGTAAAGAATCACCAAATCTTAGAGAGGCAGCAGGATATGGTACAATTGCAATTAAACCTGTAGTACCAGATTTTAATTTGATAAAAGATGCCGTACAATTATTAAGTGAAGCAAAGAGACCATTGGTAATTGGTGGTAAAGGTGCAGCATATTGTAGAAGTGAAAATGAATTATTGGAATTTATAGAGACCACTAAAATACCTTTCCTACCCTCACCAATGGGTAAAGGATTAATTAGAGATGATCATCCATTGGTAGTTGGTGCTGCAAGATCCTATGCATTAAAAAATGCTGATGTCGTATTGGTATTAGGTGCAAGATTAAATTGGATGTTCAATTTTGGAAAGGCTCCAACTTTCTCGGGAGATGTAAAATTCATCATTGTCGATGTTGATGAGAATCAAGCTTCAAAAACTAAAAATCCAAATGTTGTACCAGAGATTGCAATTATTGGTGATGCACGTTTATCAATTGCAGAAATGCGTAAATTATTCACTGGTGAAGATGAATTAACATCTTCAACAACAAAAACACCATTAAAAACTATGAAAATGGAAGAATCATGGTGGACAAATTTAAGTCAAGATATTCAAGTGAAAACTAAATCATTGGCAACAATAATGAATGAACCACAAAATAACGATCAAGAGTATTTGACATATCATAAGGTATTCAATGCATTAAAAGTTGGTGGATTGTTTCAAGAGGATACTATCTTTGTAAATGAAGGTGCCAACACTATGGATATTGGTAGATTATGTATACCACAAACAATGCCAAGAAGTAGATTAGATGCTGGTACATTAGCAACAATGGGTATTGGTATTGGGTATAGTGTCGCAGCTCAAATTTGTTTCCCTGATCGTTCAGTAGTTTGTGTTCAAGGTGATAGTGCATTTGGTTTCTCTGCTATGGAGATGGAAGTTGCAGTTCGTTATAAGTTACCAATTGTTTTCATCGTTTTAAATAATAATGGTGTTTATGAAGGTTTGGAGTCAATGTCTGATCCAAAGTATACTAGTTCAACCGAATCTGCTTCTTTAAATATCCCTCCAACATCACTCTCTGTCGATACACACTATGAATTAATCATGCAAGCGTTTGGTGGTACAGGTTATTCAATTTCAACCATTTCAAATCTTTTGGAAATTTGTGAACAAATTAAATTAAAGCAAATCTCTTTACCAACTTTATTAAATATTAAAATTAAACCAACTGGTACAAAACCAAAAATTGTTCATTAAATATAATAAAAAAAAAAATTAAAAAAAAAAAAAAAAAAAAAAAAAAAAAAAAAAAAGGAATAACAATCTTTATATAAATATAATAAAATAAATAAAAATAAAAAAGAATAGTTATAACTCTGATTTATAAAAAATTTAATAACTATTATTATAATTTTTGAAAAATCAAACTATCTCATTTTTCCAAGCAGTTATTATTTTTATTTTTTTTAATTTTTAATTTTTTCAATTTTTTTTTTTTAATTTTTTTTTTTTAAAATTTTTTTTTTTTTTTTCAAATTTGTAAATTAAATATTAAAAAAAAATATTTTATTTAACTCTATAAAAAAATAGTATTTTTGTATAGTATTTTAGCGATTTCCTATTATATATTTATACATACCTGTAAATAATAAAATAATAAATAATAATAATAAATAATAATAATAAACGAAAACTTTTTTTTCAAACTTTTTTTTTCATATAAATATAATATAACCTTACATATAAAATTTAAAGAATGTTTTTATTTGGTAAACAAAAAACTCCAAAGGAGGTATTAAGAGAAAATCAAAGAAATTTAAATAAATCAATGAGAGAACTTGATCGTGAGAGAGTAAACCTTCAAAATCAAGAGAAAAAAATTATATTAGATATTAAAAAAATGGCCAAACAAGGTCAAATGGTAAATTTTATTTTTATTTTACTTTTTTAGAGAAAAATAAGATTTATCTTTAACAATATCTAATATGATTACATTCAATGTTTTTTTTTTTTTTTTTTTTCTATTTCCAGAATTCAGCAAAAATTATGGCAAAAGATTTGGTTAGAACTAGATATCATATACAAAAGTTTTATGAAATGAAAACACAATTACAAGCTGTTAGTCTTAGAATTCAAGTATGTTTTTTTTTTTTTATTTTTTTATTTTTATTTTTTTTTTTTATAATTAATCTTAATATTAATCATAACCATTATTATTTTTTTTATTTCAGACATTACAATCAACACAAGCAATGGCAGAAGCAATGAAAGGTGTTACAAAAGCAATGGTTACAATGAATAGACAAATGAATTTACCACAATTTACAAAGATTATGATGGAATTTGAACAACAATCAGACAAGATGGATATGAAAGAGGAAATGATGAATGACACAATGGACCAAGTTATGGAACAAGATGGTGAGGAGGAACAATCACAAGAAATTTTAAATCAAGTATTAGATGAAATTGGTATAGATTTGGCTTCACAATTAGTTGATGCCCCAACAACTGTTGGTACATCCGTTGCCTCTAAACATCAAGTCAATTCAGGTTAAACTGATTTCTTTTTTTTGTTGTTATTTATAAAATAAAAAAAAAATTTAAAAAAAAAAACAATAGATTTTTGAATTTCTAAGAAAATAATAAAGATGACACCTAATTTGTATTTTGAAATGATACCCCAAACAAATTGTTGGTTGGAATTTTTAATTTTTTTAATTTTTTGTTTTTTTTTATAAATAATTAATTTAAATGAGGTAAATTTTATTTCAATAAATAACCATTTAGAAAAAAAAAAAAAAAAAAAAAAAAAGAGTCATTATTTTTATTTGTTGAGTCAAAAAAAACACATATAAATTACTTTATGATGAAATGATTACATCTCAGTATTATTTTTACACCAACACAAAAAAAATTAAAAAGAAAAATTAAAAAGAAAAATGAAAAAAAAAAAAAAAAAAAAAAAAAAAAAAAAAAAAACATTAAATTAAAAATTTTGATTTTCACAAAAAAATACAAAATTTTTTTTTTTTATTTCTTTTTCACACCCAATTAATTCATTTCAAATAAAACAAAATCAATAATAATAAATTTTATTTGTATATTTTACAATTTTATATTTTTAAAATTTTATAATATAATTTTTTTTTTTTTTTTTTTTTTTTTTTTTGTATTTCATTTAATTTTAAAATAAAAATACCTTCATTTTTTTGTTCATATTTTTTTTATATTTTATTTTAATTTTTTATTTTTAAATTTTTTTTATTTTTATTTTATTTTTTTATTATTTTTTTTTTTTCTATTTTCATATTTATTTAAAAATTATTAAATTTGGGACAAAGAAACAAAAAAAAAAAAAAAAAAAAAAAAAAAAAATAAAATGATCACATTTGAAACTCATAAGGATCAACAATTAAATAATGAATTTGTTTCATTTAAGAAAGAAGATGTCGAAAACACAGGATATTATAAATATAAGAATTGTAAAGAGTTTCAACAATCTAAAAGGTTTACCGATGAAATTGTGAGGGATTTAAATAGGGTGAAGATTCAACAAACAACACCACCATCCTATTGTTCAGTTGTGGAACAAGAGAAATTGGATTTGGTAGATCAATTCATCCAATCATTTGATCATTCAATTATGATTTGTTCTGTCTCTGATCTTTCAAAACTACTTCATCTATACAAACATCGTATTTATGAAGTTCAATTATACTTTACTAAACAACAATACCATTATCTAATTCCAAGATTATTCGATTTAATGATTCAATTTAGAGCTGAAGATCTTGGTAATCTTGTCATTGAATTCATTGGTTTGTTATTTTCGTATGTAATAAAAAAAAAAAAAAAAAAAAAAAAAAAAAAATACACTAATTATTTATTTTTTTATTTTTTACTAAAAATAATAAGTCGTGGTAAAAAAGTAATTGAATTAAAAGTTAATTGGAGACCACTTTATAAACTCTTTAAAGAGAATTGTGAAATTGCTAAACAATATGGCGCATTTGATGATCATCATTCTTCTGTGTAAGTAGAAGTATAGTAAAAATTAAATACATGTATAATGTTAACAAATGTCATAATTATTATTATTATTATTATTATTATTATTATTATTATTATTATTATTATTATTATTATTATTATTATTATTATTATTATTATTATTATTATTATTATTATTATTATTATTATTATTATTATTATTATTATTATTATTATTATTATAATAGTAAATTACAACAAAGATTCAATGTTTTAGTATATAATTGTCAGCCATTTTTTGGAGGGGACGAGGTTGTTGATGAACTATTGGAAGAGATTGGAGGTTATTTAGTTCCACATTCAAATTATCTTTATTTCTGTGCAAACGTTTTATATTTATTCACGCCAACCTATCATTTTTCAACTTTGAAAGCCATTCCAAAATGGGTTGATCTCTACTTGAATTACTATTGGAGTTGGATTGATTTCAATAAGGATTGGGATGAACGTTGGTTATTCATCTTTTCAAGAGCAACCAAGTTTGGTGTAAACATTGATTGGACTCCGGTCCTACCAATGCTATATACGAAAATATTGAAAGCTTTGGATTTAGGTGTTGGTTCACCATCGATGGCGCATTTGAAACCCGTTAAACATAAGATACCAGAGATCTTTAGATTGACACGTGAGGATAGAATGGAGTTTCATTCGATCGGTAAAATCATTGCTTGCTTAATTAATTCAAAAACAGAGACACCTGCAATTCAGCATTTTAAAACATTAATCTCAAAAATTAGTTTATACTTTCATCCTTCAAATACTGGTGATTGGACTACTGACTTGGGTGAAATGACTTTGTCAATGTCAAAATCATTTTTAAAAAGAAATAAGTATAGTAGGTTGATATAAAATTTTTTTATTATTATTTTATAATTAATTTTTTTTAATTTATTTTTCTAACATTAAATATTCAATTTTATATAATAATAATAATAATAATAATAATAATAATAATAATAATAATAATAATAATAATAATAATAATAATAATAATAATAATAATAATAATAATAATAATAATAATAATAATAATAATAATAATAATAATAATAATAATAATAATAATAATAATAATAATAATAATAATAATAATAATAATAATAATAATAATAATAATAATAATAATAATAATTATAGTCCCATATTCAGAGCAAATTATTCAAGAGTTTTTAGAGATAATTTATCCATCTTTGACCCATGCACTTTATTCAAAGAAAAAAAATATATCATTAACAATCGCTAAAATTATGAATGAATTTTCTCGTAAGTATATCATAACTAAAAATAATAGTATAGTAGTACATGTGCTAATATTTATTGATTTTTAGACGTTGCACCATCATATATTTTACCAAAAATAATTGAAGATTTTTATTCATCGGTTGATAGAGAGGAGTTGAATAGATTAATTGGTGGTATTGAAGTAGTGTCAACATGTTTACATCCAATTTTATTCTCACCACAATTTCCCGAGGGTAAAACTCATTTAACAGCATTCATGGAGATAATGATAAAATGTTTGGATCCAATATATACCAATAAGGCATCTGGTACTTTTAAATTCTTTAACAAATTATTTGGCACAATTTTAATCTCTGATGAAAATCAATATATTGATCAATGTGAAAATCAAATCGAAGAGAATGTTACACTTTCAACTTCATTATTCCAAGAATGGTCAATTAATTTTATTGATGCCACAGTTAATTTCGTATGTATTCATAAAAAAATAAAATAAATACTAACGAAATTATTAATTTTTTTTTTTTTTTTGTTATTTTTAAAAAAGTTATTGCAATCATCAACAAAAAAAGGTAATTTTAAAAGAGAAACAGTGCCAAATATATTTTTTAGAGAAACAATGGAGTTGTTCTTTGGAGCATTATCAAATGAAATTTATAAAGCCGTATTGGGTAGATTAAAATCAGTGTTTACAAATGTGTTTGAACCAGAATATTATAAACAATTGGGTGAATTTTTAAAATCTGCAACACTAAGGGACCCTGTCCAATCAATTTCTGTATTTTTACCAATATTTATAAACAAATTATTTACTAAACATAAAATAACAACTAATAATAATAACTGTAATAACGGAATTAGATATGATATAATTGGAGATTTATCAGATCAAGAGCTTAGATTATACATCACATATATTGGATATTTAGTATTTAAAGGTGGTCATGGTTTAATTGAATTCAAAGATCAATTGGTTGATATTCTAACGGTATTGATGGAGTCTGATAATAAGATCGTATTGAAAGCAACCTCAAAAGTAATTCGTAAATTAATATTTTCATTGACTCGTATCTATCCATTGAATACCAGAGTCGTACCTCAATCAGTTGTAGACAGAAAAGAGAATCATATAAAGTATTGGGGCTCAACCGATTTATCAGTTATATTACCAATTGAGTGGTTTGAGCCAAATGAAAATGACATCAATTTCGCCAAATTATTAATTGATAAATTTTTAAAGGGTACAAATGATAAATTATCAAATTATATTAATACATTGATAAGTAATAATGGTGATTGCGAATCAAACAACACCACTGGTGGATATAATAGAATGAAATTATTGAATTTGGTTAAACCAATTCAAAGTATTCTAAGAGCAGCAACATTTTTAATTCAAGATACAAGTATTGTAGTTGAACCACCAAAGGATGAATTTAGATATCAAACAAAGAGATCAAACTTTGAACATGGTCAAATTACTTTCTCAGAGTTTTCAACATTGAAGCAAGATATCTTTAAAAACTACAGGGAGACTATTCAATATTTAGAGTCAAAGAATATCAATGAGGAAATCAATGTACTCAGAGTGATTTCCAAAACTTTATTCATTATGTTCTACTGTAAAGGGGATATCATCGATCATACTCATGACCATCTTTTCGAGAAATGGAAGAATCATAAGAAACTAAAAGGTAGAAACTATTTGGTGTACAAAGCATTCAAGAGTCATTTAATTCGTCAAAAACTTCATTATCAAGCTATGCCATTAACTCAGTTGGCATTGGATTCAATTCATTTCGCTTTGAATCTATCGGTTCATAATTATCGTCGTGTTAGAGAATCTGCTCAAAAAGCATTTGTTAATATTTTACATATGTTCCCTTACTCCTATTCGGTGATTTTACCAGTTTGTATCACTCGTTTATTGGAATTGAAATCGGATCCTGAAATCAAAGGTATCAGTTTCATCTTTCAAGCAAAGACAGTCTCTAGAAGACTTAAAGGTAACACAGAGTTTGTCAAAAGATTACAACCAATGGTTGCAACTCAAATCGATCAAAAGTTTAAACCAAATACTAGAGCAACCTTTTCTGAGCTTAAAAAGGTATTGTTGATTGCAAAGAAATTACCAATTTTAAATCATTATCAATCTGAAGAAATTAAATCATTCTCCAATCCAGATGACCATTCAAACTACTATTCAAAATATCAAAGTATCACTAGAAATAAATTAACAGTTCAACAAAAACATTTCATTGAAATGGCCTCGAAATCTAATGAAGATTTCATTGATAACAATAGATCAAACATTTTGATAGCTTTGGAGAATATGGTCAATTTAACAAAATCTCATGAAAAGAAAGAAATTTTACCATGGAGAAATCATTTATTCCTTTTGTCGTCTATTATCTATTACTTTTCAATCCTTTTCAATCCTTCACCTGGTTTAAAGGATGGTTATCCCTATAGTGAGAAATTTAAAGATCAAGAGTCAATCATTAGGGAGGTGATTTTATGTATCGCTAGAAATTCAAAATGTGATTATCCATTCAGTAGAATTTATTGCTTACATACGATAGCAAACATTTTATCGGTTCAATCCGATAAAAACATTGAGTTTTGTTATCAAGATTATTTCCATGACCGTTTCACTGCTCAACAAAAGATTGACTTGGAATGTTATAAATCAAGTGTTGATTTTGAAAGATATATTTTCAATTTAACAAAGGATGATATTACTACATTGTTATTTGGTGATGGTATAAATGGTACAGCAAATAGTAATGCAGGTAGATTATTTGCTTACATGTCACAAGATCATGAGAATGAGAGCTCAACCAATTCATTCTGCCAATCGATGACAAATAAGAACTTTACACCATCTTATCCAAACACTAGAGCATCTGTATCAAATAAAGATTTCCGTTCTTTCAATGCTAAATATTTCTTTGGTTTATTCCAATCGGTTGGTACAAATTTCATTACCACCATTAAGCCAATGGTAGACAAACTAAAAGGAAAGACAGAAAAAGAGGATTACTTTTTATTGGTGGAAATATTGGCTGGTATTTCAAGATATATCTCTATCAATGATGATTTATTAGGTGCTGAAAGAGATGAAATCTTTGAATGGGTAACACAAATCACATTTGTTAGTTTAACTGGTTGTTCTAATGAGTGTACAGAAGCTTGGGTAAGCGCTATTCGTTTCATCACTCATAATATTAGATTTGAAAAAATTGAATGGTTTTCAGATTTACTCTTTGCTGTTCATAAAAAAACCAATAACATTTTATCCGGTTCAAAATCAATTAAATTCTTTAAAGCATTTTTAGTGGAAGTAACTTGGAAGAGTAAAAGCTTAACAGAGAAATTATTTGATATCGCTAAAACTGAATTCTCAAATAATTATAAACAAATTAGAATCGAGGCAATGAAGTTGTTTTCTTTATTACTCATTTACCAATCAGATTTCTCAGTTTACCCTTCAATCATTCCACCAAATGAATCTTCAATTCTCCAAGGATTCATTGATACAATTTTAAATTCTTCACCACCATCAAGTGGTTCAAATTCTCCATTGGCTCATGTAAATGGCACCAGCAATAGCATCAGCAATGGGAGCACAAATGGTAGTACCAACACACATACCAACAATGGTGATGTCATAATGGAAAATATTGATAGTAAAAATTCAAAGAATGCAATCAAAGAGAATATAATATTGTTGGTTTATTTCTTAAACTCTAAAAACCCAATATTGGTTAGATCAGCACCAATGCTTTTAAAGGCAATAATGTCTTTAACTGGTGATTCAAATTTAGAGATAGCAAAAGATTCATCAGGTTGTGTTTATAGAATGTCACAAGAGTTTTATTTGGACAGTGGAGTCATTGACCAATTCATCAGCGTTTTAAATCAAGTTCTTCAATCACCATCTTGGAAAATTAGAACATCAATTTTACAATTTGTTCAAATATTTTTCTTTAATCATTCATTCGTACTTTCAAATCAACAAACTGATTCAATTGTAAATACGGTTTTAGCATTAACTAAAGATCCTCAAATTGAAATTCGTGAAAAATCAAAAGCAACTTTAGCTTCAATTTTAATTTCTTTTAAATCAGATTCAAACATGGTTGAAAATTTAATTGTATGTATTTTTTATTTATTATATTTCTAAAAAAAAAAGTTACTATTTTGGTTGCTTTAATAAAATTAAATGAATATTGACATCAATTTTTTTTTTTTTCAAAAAAAATCTAGAAAAAAGCAATTAAAAATTTAAATGTACCAGATCAAAGTTTCATTGAAAAGTATTCATCATTAATTATCCTTAGTTCGGTTGTGTTGGCAGTACCTTATAATATTCCTAAGTATATACCATCTGTACTTCAACAATTATCAAAATACTCTAGAAATAGTCATTATAAAACTGCTGCCTCCACAATCTCTGAATTTTGGAGAACTCACAAAGAATCTTGGGAAGAAGATAAACGTCAATTCACGGAAGAAGAAGCTGAAACAATTTTATCTACAAAAGTTGCACCCTCTTATTTTGCTTAAATAAAAAAAATAAAAAAAAAAATGTAAGATTAACATTGTGTTTCATATATTTATTTTATTTTTATTATTTTTATAAAAGATTAGTTGTAATTTCTCTTTCATATTGAGCTGGGGTTGTATCACCTGAAGAGAAGGGATCATCAAATCTTTTCAAAAATTCTTGATTAATATCCAAATCTTTATATTCAGGATAGATTTCTTTGATGATATTTATTCTTTCTTGGATTGGATAAGATTCAGAACTTGATAGAATTGATTTCATCCATCTAATATCATGACCGTTTTCATTGAATTTCATAACACATGGTGATGGTATTCTTTGATGGGTTATATGGTCAACATGATCTTGCAAGAGTTTTAGTTTTTCAGTATCATCTTTCATTCCACTACCAATCATAATATAAATATTTGTCAAACAATCCAAAATTAATATAACATTTGGATTAATTGAGCAAATATCTAAAGGAATATTATTTAATTGGTCACTGACCTTATTTAATTGGAATAATTTTGGTAACAATAATTTTTGACAATCTATAAAATTTGAATTTAATAAATCATTTTGATGAATAATTAAATCATCATTATTTTGAATAATTGATCCAAATAATAATCCTCTTCTAATTTTATAAATTCTAATAGTAGTGAAGAGAATATTAGTATATTAATTATACATTTTTTTTTTTTTTTTTTAATTTATGTACATTACAATTTTAAAAATTCATTTTTAATAATATCAGGAATAACAATTGATTTCCTAAACCAACCTTTTTCAATTTTTGAACAAGATAAACAAATTTTTTTAACTTGTTTGTCCAATTCAAATTGAATATTTGAAGATTGATCTTTTAGAGATTGTAAAACTAATTTCTTTGTCAAGAGAACAGCAGTAACCTTAAGGTCAAGTGAAGATAAGAATCTGTCGAAATTACCAGTGATTTTAAAGCGTTTCGTAATGACTCTAGAGATTTTAACACCATTGTCTTTAATCAAATGAATTACAAATTGGAAATGAATGTAATCCAATGGTATATCTTCTTGAAGGTTATAGAAAACTGAGAAACAAATATCTTGTTGTAGATTTGAAATGATGAAGCTTGTGTATCTATCATTAACTTGATCGGATGAAATTAATTGGTCTTCATCATTTTGAGTATGATATCGTCTATTGAATGATTGAATTAATCTGTTGTTTTTAATATCTGAATTATTGATGGTTGGACCAATTAAATGGGTTAAACTGACCGAATCATGACAATGTATATCCAATTGACCAAAGATACCACTATTCTTAATGATTGCATTATACATATTTGAGAAGAGTATCTTTGCACGCTCACCTTTTACCGATTCACCATTTCTACCATGTGATGCCTCCAATGATGATGTCATATACCCAGATGGTTTACATAGCTTAGAAATAACTTTACTCTCGAAATTATTGTAGCCAATTAATGCAATATCGATTGCAACGCCATAGTTATAGGCTTTTTCACCTAAATGTTCATAGTATTGATATGCATTATTCAATTGGGCATGTTCTTCAGTACTAAGATTAAATCCGCTATTACTATCATCTTTCATTGGTGAACTATTGCTGTTGGTAGAGCTACTGATGCTACTCGCATTTACAAATAAACCACTTTGCAACTTTGGTATTGAACCTGGACCATAATCAGGTGAACCATTTAGAAATACAAAGAATCTAGAACTATTTTCAACATCATCTTCACCAACTAATGATAATGCACTTTCAATTGCAACACCTAGAGAGATTGGTTTACTTTCATAAACTATTTGATCACCATTATTTTCAAATGTTTCTAATAAACTTGTTAAAATTGAATTTAATTTTGGTGTTCTTTCTTTAATGGTAACTATTTCATTATTTTGATTGTTTAATGTTTTATTTATTTTACTGTCATCAATTTTCTCTAAATAAAGTTTTCTTCTTCTTTTAAGTAAATGTTTTTGTTGAGATAAAGAATTTGCACCACTAATTAATTTTGCAGAGTTAAAACCTAATAAATTTTCTTTATTCTTTTCATCAGAATAAATTGAATCCATTTCAAATATAGAAATATTCTTTGAAAATGTAATTATACCAACATTACTTTTATCTGGTAATTCTTTTGTTAATAATATTATTGATTCATTAATTTCCTTTATTAATTATTTTAAAAAAATATATTAATAATTAGTTAATTAATTTCAATAGGTAGCATGCTAAAGTAAATTATTTAATTCACTTACTTTTAAATCTGTAGTTGATATATTTTCATCAATAATAAATATATATGTACAATGTTCATTTTTATTATTTTTGTTATTATTATTATCGTTATTGTTGTTGTTATTATTTTCATTATTATCAACATCATCATCGATACCAATACCATCATCAAGAATAGTCAAAAGTGATTTTGGTTTATAAGATTTTGTTTTTTTAATTTTAATATCATAAGTTTCAGAAGAGAATACAGATTTATAATGATGAGTACTCCACCAACCTAATCCTTTAACCACATCCAATATGTTTCTCACACCACTTTTACCATCATCTATAAGGTTTTCATTCAAACAAATTGAGCAAGTCCACGAAAGTGATGATGATTTTCCCTTTGGTTTTCCTTTTGAATTTGAATGTGTTGTTAATTCTGATGGTTTATTTAATTTACAATATATATTGACATAGGAATAACAACTATCACATTGTGGTGGTTGATAATCATAGGAAGTTGGCGTTGAAATTGGATGATAAAATGGTGACAATAAGAAACCATTTGGTAAATTGGATTTATTAAATTGGTCATGTCTGTTGAATATTAATGTTGACGATGATAGTACACTTTGATCTATACCATACTCCATATTGATTGGATGGCTATATTGTTTTTGTTCTTGATTCTCTTTCATTTTATTTTGAATGTGATTCTTTAAGTAGTTTTCTATATCTTCAGAGATTTGTTGTGCTGTAGTTGATGATGTTTTATTATTATTACTAACACTATTATTAAAATATTGTTTTTGATAATTTACTATCTCATCAAACCAACTACCTGATTGAATGCTATCATTTGTTAATCCACTAACATTACCATCACTTGGTAAATCGATGCCAAATTCAAGTGATGTACTTTCCTCTTGTTGTGTATTTGGCTGTGGTTGATTAATATAATTATTATATGGCTGTTGTTGTTGTTGTTGTTGTTGTTGTTGTTGTTGTTGTTGTTGTTGTTGTTGTTGTTGTTGTTGGTAGTATTGCGTTGAAGGTGGTTGTTCATACATTTGTGGAGGAGATATTTGTTGTACTGAATTTGGCTGTTGTTGTTGTTCATATTGTTGTTCCTGTTGTTGTTGCTGTTGCTGTTGCTGTTGTTGTTCATATGGTTGTTGTTGTTCATATGGTTGTTGTACATATGGTTGTTCATACATTGGTGGAGATTGTTCAAAAATTGGTTGTTGTGATGGTGGTGATGTTATTGTTTCATCTTGATAGAACTGAATACGCTGTCTTGGGTGTGATGGTGAGTTTTTACCATCATTTGATTCTTCCAATGATAGTTTCGATAAATTTAAATCATTCATCTTCAAAAAAAAAATTGGTGAAATGAAAAAAAAAAAACAAAAAAAAACAAAATTAAATTATTAAACTTGGTGAAAATGAAAAAAAAAAAAAAAGCAAAAAAAAAAAAAAAAAAAAAAAAAAAAGAAAAAAAAAAAAAAAAAATTTTATTTGTTTTAAACATTTTTATTAAAATATTGACAGATATTTATTATTTAAATAATTTAATATATTTAAAATAATTTTTTTGTTTAATTGAATCTAAAAATTTAGTATTTGAAATTTTGACATAAATCGAATCCAAATATGGAAAAGCTGTTGGGTCATCATTTAAAATAATTGGACAACCATCATCTTTAATATGTATTTCTTTTAGGGAAGGAAAAACCAATGGTGAAATTAATTGTGTTGATTTTTTAGTTAATTTTAGTATTTGAATTGTATTTGGTAAATTTGATTCTAATAATTCTTTATAATCTAAAACCTCCAATTCAACTAAATTTGTTAAATATTTAATATTATTTGCAAGTATAGAATCAATTTGACCCATTGGAAAATCTTCAAGTTTAATTGATCTAATTGATGTAGGCAATGAGTTTTCAGGAATTTTTTGTGAGACTACTTGAGGTATTGATAATTTTGTGCAATTTGGTGGGATTGGTAGTGTTAAATTAAACGTTCGAAAGTCATTGATCTTATTAAAAAAACTATCTGAAAGGTTGAATTTTGAGGCATCACAAATTGGTGGAGAAAATTTTAGAACCATTATTTCATTTGGTAAATGAATATCTTTATCGTATGTATGACAAGAAATGTTTAAAAACTTTAAAGTTTTTGGTAAAATTCCTTCAGCTAATGATTGATTGAAATTATTTCCAAGATAAACTACCTCTAAGCATTGATTTGGTAAGGATTCAATTGGTTGATTAAACAAATTAAACTCTAATCTCATTAATTGTTGTGGTAAACAATCTTTTTTCAATGGTTTACCACCATTATTAAAATCTCTAAGTTTTAAGTATTTTATTGTGTTTGGTAATGTAGATGGTGTTAATTGTTGATTAAAACTTCTTAAGTCTAAATTTGTTAAACCATTTGGAAAATCATTTGAATAGATTATTTTATTAAATGATCCACTTTTAAATGATTGTAATGTTTTTGGGAGTTGTCCATCGCTACCACTATCATTTCCAAATTTACTTTTTACTAATGAAATTAGATTATTGTTTTTGTGTAATGCTTTATTATTAAGCTCACCACAATAAAGATACTTTAAATTTGAAGGTAAATTTATTATATCCAATGCATATGATTTAAATTTCAAAGTTTTCAAGGATTTTGGTAATAGTTTTGTTTGAATCTCTTGTTTCCAATTACTTTCAATTTTCAAGTATTTTAAATTATTTGGAAGTGCACCTTCTTTAATTTGACTCTTAAATGAATTACCTAATGTTAAATACTCTAAAGATTGTGGTAATGAACCAATAGCAATAGTGTGATTATAGGATGGCAAAATTAATTTTTTTAAATTATTTAAACTTGATATTAAATTTCCTTTAAACTGTCTATCATATCTTGCTAATCTTAAATCAGTTAATGAGTTTGGTAATATACCCACTTGTGATATCTCAACATTAAAACTATAACCAATATATAGGTATTTTAAAGTGATTGGTAATGTATTAGGTTTTAGCTGTTTTGTGAAATCTGAACCAATTGTTAACTCTAATAAATTTGGTGGTAATAAATTGGGTGTAATTTCTTGATTAAATGATTCACCTAAATTTAATGAAGTTAAATTTTCACCATTACCATTTTGAAAATAGCTATTAATAAACCAATCTTTATATAAATCACCAATTTTTAAATATTTTACTGATTCTGGTAAATTTTGTATTGTACAATTTGGACTTTCAAAATAAGAATTTCTTCTAAAATCTATAAAAATAGATTCTAATGTAAATGGTAATATTGATTTTATAACATTTTCATCTTTGAATGGTGGATTCTCATCATATTTTGAATATAATTCATCATCACTATAAAAATTATTATCTTGAATATCACTACCACTATCACTATCGCTAAAACTACTACTACTGGTATCATCATTAATATTATTAATAGCTGATCTTTTAAAACTAAATTTACGATTTTTTTTTGATATATGATTTTCTCTTTGATTTTTTAAAGAGGAAATTTGATATTTCTCTTTTTTTTTTATTGCTACATATGGGTTTGGTTGGTGTCTTTCTTTTTCTATCTCATAATCATCGTCACTATCACTCATTGATGCATCAGTATAATCATCAAATTTACTCTTATTTAAAAAATCTAAATCATTCACATAATACTTTGGAAATGATATTAAATGAATTGAATTTAAATATTCTTTTGTTTCTCTTTTTTTAATTGATTGACAATCACTAAAAATCCTTGGCCAATAATTATATGAATATAATTTTAAATGTTCTAAAATTTTATCTTTTAAAAAAATATTTCTCCAAACTTTAAAAAATAATTTATCGTTGTAGTTATTATTAATTTCTTCCATTATTTTATTTGATTTAAAAAAAAAAAAAAAAAGAAAGTAAAAAAAAAAAAAAAAAAAAAAAAGAAAGTAAAAATTTGAAAAAATATTAAAAATAAAAAAATTAAAAAGGTGTGTTTGTTTTTTTATTTGAAATTAAAATAAAAAAAAAAATAATAAAAAATCCAGATATTTTTTTTTTTTTAAATCAAATAAAATAATTTGAAGTTTTTTTTTTAATATTTTATTTATCCTAATAATTTTTCTTTCATTTGATCATTACCAGTAATAAAAGAAATTTTTAAATTTTCAAATTTTAAAATTGGTTCAAATTCTTCTGGTGAAATTTGTTTATAATCTAAAAGTATTTCAACAATTTCTTTAGTTGATGTAGTTTTAAAACTAAAAGTATTTGTACGAAAGAATAAATTTAATTTTGAATTATTTGGATATCTTCTATGAATTGTAGTTTTAATAAGTTTATTATATTTTTTAAAATCAAATACTGTAATGTTTTTAATTTCTTTAAAACTTTCAATTGAAAGATGATCAGTCATTCTTTTAAGGTCTAAATCTGATAAATAATTTATCCAACCACCAATATAAATTAAAGGAAATATAAGATATGGAAATGAACTCATTGCCAATGTACCAATTTCGGTTGATAATGTACCTTGAAATTGAATTTTATATAAGTAACCTGAACAATCAATTTCATTATAATGATTTGTTCTATACATTATCCAATTAATTTTTGTAATAATATAACATATACCAACTATTAAAAAATAAAAAGTTAATCTTTTTTCATGAATTTTTTTACCATCTAAAAATATTAATGAATTTCCTAAAATATCTTGAATTCTTTTTCTTTTTTGAAATTGAAAATAATGAGCAACTTGAAAGAATCCTTGTGCTAATAAAAAGAAAATTATTGAGATTGCAATTAAAAATGAACTATATTTATCATCTTTAATTCCAATAGTACCCAATGTAAATGATAATGAATAATTTGAACCACTATTATAAATTTGGTTTATACATGTTGTAACATTATAATTTTCAATATAACAATTATCTAAACTAATTGGTGAATTTAAATCATTTGGTTCTGAGCAACCTGAAACTTGCATTTTATTAAAATTATTAAAAAATCCATATTCTCCAAATAAAATTAAAGAAAAACTAATACCAATTTGAATGAAAATTCTTATTGGTTTTGCTTGAACTGAATATAAAAAATTTTTAAAATCAAATATAAATTGATTTTCCATTTTTTTTTTTTATATTATTATTTTGATTTTATAACAAATAAATTATTTTTTATTATTATTAAAAATATATCAATTATAAATTTTTGTTTAAATAAAAAAATAAAAAAAACGGTCTACGTGGCCTTCCTAAAAATATTTCATCACCAGATCAGGATTTGGGTTATATTTTTTTTTGAAAAAAAAAATGAAAGTTTCTAAAAAATTGAGATATTTTCACTAAGCTGGGGTTACAACTGAAAAAAAATAAAAAAAAATATAAAAAAAAAAATATTTTAACCAAAATCAAATTTTTTTTAGGTTGTTGTATTTTTATTTTAAAATTATCATTTATCATCCATATCTTGAATTTCTTTGATAGCCCGCGTAAGGAGTGTTGAGCAACTGGGAAACGTTACCGCCGTTTAAAAAAAAAGGATCAACTATGATTCAGAAATTTAATATCATTCCTCTCCCACAAAAGATTCCAAAGCAAGGTACAAACGCCATAGCGATAAAAGTGATAAGAGAGAGAAGTAATTAAAATGTTGGTGGCTCGGCGATCTAGTAATGTCCTTTTTATTAATTTTTTTTTTTTTTTTTTCTTTATGTGAAAATATTATCTATTTGTTTACCCTTTTGGATAATTTTTTTTGAAATGGTTTATATTTAGTTCTTTTTTTTATTTTTTTATTTTTTTTTATTTTTTTTATTTTCTGTCTCCTGGATTAAAAGATAAACGAGCACCAGAACCTGATGGATTTAAACCCTCAGTAAATTTTTTACTATTATTATTATTTTTTTTATTTGAATCTGGTTTTCCCATTCTCTTTTGATAATTGTGATCAAATTCATTGATTGAGTTATTTGGAATTGGAGAAGTTTTTAAATCTTCTCTATATTGTTCTTGGGTTTTTAATCTTGAAACTCTAATATTTTCATCATTTCTCTCAATGATATCATTACTAAATGGTTGTTTATTTTTATTTTTTGATTTTTGATTTTCTTTATATCTACCAAACAAGATTTTTGCAATGATAACAATGAAAATTAAAATCCAAATTTGTATATGATATTTAAAAATCGCTTCTGAATAATTTACATTTAAAATATATTTTGATAATAAATCTTCTTCATTATTATTATTATATCCTTCTAAATTCATTTTGAATTTTATTTTTATTATTATTAATTATGAAATAGTGTGATGAAAATTATTCAATTAAAAAAAAAAAATAATAGTATTAATATAAATTTGTTTTAAAAAAAATGAAATTTTTTTTTTCACTTTTTTTTTTCATATTTTATTTTTATTTTTAATTTTATTTTATTTTTATTTTTTTTATTTTTTTTTTTTTTGTTCTATTGTTTTTTTTTCCACCCACTTTTAATCGATATGAGTGACACAAATATAAAAGAAACACAAATAAATAATAATAAAGAAAACAATGATATAAAGAAAAGGAAATTCATAGAAAACAATAATAAAAAACTAACCAATAATAGTAATAATAGTAATGATAATAAAATAAAATCTATTAATAATAATAATAATAAAAATAAAAACAATAAAAATAAAAAGGCAAGATTAAAATATACATATGATTATAACTATAAAATAATTAGTCCATTTCAAAAGTTTTTAGATTATGGTATTTGTCCAACATTGAATGAGTTATATAGTGAATTCTATCATATTCTAAATGAGAGTAAATGTCAAAATTTGAAAATGGAATTGGATGAATTGAAAAGGATGAATAAAAGTGAAGAACCAATACCTGAGAATTACGATCCAAGTAAAACATGTCATCAACATTCAAAAGAAGACATTGAACAAATTGTATTTGACCCACACGATAGACACAATATTGAATTGACTGTTAGAAAATTTTGTGGATTCCTTCAAAAAGAAACCAATATGTTACTAATGGAGATTATCATTCTATCAATTGGTTTACTAAAATCAATTGAATTCTTACATTTCACCTTGGAAATTGAAAGAGATGGTGGTATTTTTACTACCTATGTCCCAAAATCACCTCCACTTCCTTCAAAAATAAATGATGATGTTGTTGATAGCACTACTTTAGCGCCACCAATAATAAAAACAACAAATACTACTACTACTACTTCTAATGAGTTATTAACCTCAGAAGAAATCATAACACCACAATCTCAACCACAACCAATATCAAGAAGAAGAACTCCAGGTGGTATTTTCTTTAAATTAATAAATCTACATATACCAACAGAACTTAAATGTAATATTTTCTCAATGTCTTCATCCTATAAGTACAAAAATGAAAGAAGGAAAAAAGGGTTTGGTACTTTATTGGATTTAAGTGATAAACTTTTAGATTTCACTTCAAATAATGATGATAATAGTAATGGTAATAATAGTGATGGTGTCCAAGAACAAACCAAAAGTAAGAAATTTAATAAACTATTAAATGAAGTTGACGAAGAATTTGATAAACTTTATATCTCTTCGAATTAATTTCATTTCCAATAAATCTAAAAATAAAATAAAAAAAATGGTAATAATTATTTTCCAAAAAAAAAAAAAAAAAAAAATGATTTTTTTATTTTATTTTTTTTTTTTATTTTAATCATTAAAATTTTCAAATAAATTTGTGACCCATCAATATTTGGGATTTTTTTTTTATTTTTTTTTTTTTTATATTTTTTTTTATTTTTTTTTTTTTTTCATGATTCAAAATTTTTTTTTATTTTTAATATTTTTTTTAGACTTTCAACCTTTTTCATTAAATATTTATTTATAAATTTATAACCTTAGATAAAAAAAAAAAAAAAAAAAAAAAATGACAGACTATCACTTTGGTTTAGATGCTGATTTAGCAAAAAAAAGAGCTGCCTTATACGATAGTAGTTTAGAAGATGATTGCAGAAATTGGATTGAATCACTCACTGGTGAAAAAATTAATGGAGATTTCATGGTTGCATTAAAATCAGGCGTTCTCCTTTGCAAGTAAGTAATTTAAATAAAATTATAAAATTGGGGAAAAATTCTTTATTAATTTTTATTTTTCTTTATCATCTTATTTTATTTTTTTTTTTTTTTTTTAAAAAAAAACATAATAGATTAGGTAATAAAATTAAACCAGGATCATGTAAATCATCACCATCATCAGCACCATTCATTCAAATGGAAAACATTAATAGCTTTTTAAATCTCTGTAAAGCTCAAGGTGTCGCAACCACCGATCTTTTTATGACTGTCGATTTATTTGAAGCAAAGAATCCAAACCAAGTTATTCAAGGTCTCCAAGCACTTAAAAGAATTACTACTGGTGGAAAACCAACTACAACCGCAAAATCATCGTAAATTATCAACATAAAAAACCCATCATTTATTTATTACTATCCCTATCAATTTTATATCAAATATTTATTCAACATCAACAAAAAAAAAAAAAAAAATATATCCATATATAATTATTTCAAATTTATCCGCCCCTTATATTACCACACACATATCCATATATTCATTTATATATATATAACATACAAGTATTTATTCCCAAAAATAAGAAAAAGAAAGAACTAACCAAACCATAATTTTTTTAGTGCACCAACATCAGCTACTATTTTTGATACAACCTCAAAAAATACTACAAGTTTTTGTTCACAATGTGGCACCAAAGCCTCAAGTGGTGCTCGTTTCTGTGGTAGTTGTGGTACTGCCATTTAAATTTTAAATAATTATTACAATAAAAAAAAAAAAAAAAAAAAAAAAAAAAAAGTAATATTTAAATATGTATAATCACCTAAAAAAAAAAAAAGTGTCATAAATTATTATCTTTTGTTATATAACATAATAAAATATTTTATTTTTTTGTTAATTATAATTTTGGAGTGATATGAGACATATCAATTGCAACACCAGTTGAATTTTCATTTAGAACCAAAGGTAACACTTGACATTTCTTCCAATTCATCCAACAGTTTTTAATTTCATCTTGGTTAGTGATAACGATAGCGAACAAAGCATCGAAACCACCAGCACCAGGTACACCAGCAGCAATACAACCATTAATCGACATTGTTTCATCAGCCAATTCAGTTTGTTCAATTGGTTCCAATGGTACATCTGCAATTTTACCCATTTCTCTCATTAATGATCTAATCTTTAAAAATGAACCCCTAATTGTAATTAAAGTTTTTCCAATATTACTAAAGAATAATGATTCTTCTTCATTATTGTTATTATTGTTATTATTGTTATTATTACTGATTGATGATTCCCAATCTGATTGAGGTATATTACCAAATTGAGATAAAATCTTATCATATTGTGATTCATTTTCTTTACTTAATTGATTTAATTTAATGAAACAATGTTTAACATTTGTATTTTCAATATCTAATTGATTCCAAATTCCATTTGCAACAATTGGATCATTCTTTCTCCATTCTAATATCTTTTTAACCATTACTGGTGTATTTGAACCAATACTAACATCTGCCAATAATAAATGTAATCCTCTTGGTAATCCCATATCTAAATGTTTATTATCCCATTCTGTCTCTGAAATATATTTTAATAAATCTTTTGGATTTGGATATAATTTTGAATCAAACTATCATAATAATAAAATAATGATTAGAAACAAGACATGGGCAGAGAAATAAAAGTGTTAGTAATAATAATAATAATAATAATAATAATAATAATAATAATAATAATAATAATAATAATAATAATAATAATAATAATAATAATAATAATAATAATAATAATAATAATAATAATAATAATAATAATAATAATAATAATAATAATAATAATAATAATAATAATAATAATAATAATAATAATAATAATAATAATAATAATAATAATAATAATAATAATAATAATAATAATAATAATAATAATAATAATAATAATAATTATAATAATAATGACAATAATAATAAATTCAAAGAAACATACTAATTTTAAGATGTCATTAATTAATTCCGGTGAAAATCTTCTATAGACTTGACTACCAAAAACAGCAGAACTAATATCAAAACCACTACCGATTTTACCTTGAGCAATACAATGTGCAACTTGTGCTAAATTATGTAATACAGTTTTATCTTTTTGTGATTGACTATCTTTACATTCCAAATCGATTGCACCAAAGAATGACAATAAAGATGCTGTTAAACTACTAACTAATGCTGCTGATGATCCTAATCCTGTCTTTTGTAATTCCTCGAGTGATCCTGTAACTGGTAAGAATTTTGGTAATGATTTTAATGACTCAAATGAAATACTTAAATTTCTTTTCTTTAACTAATTGATAATAATAATAATAATAAGTATTAGTTTTTTTTTTTTTTTTGGTTAGATAAAGGAATGATATATGTGTAATATTTCAACCTACTTGAGGAATTTGAGAATAAAAACCATTATCACCAACGATTGTAATTGAAATTAATCTATATGAAGAGATTAGTTTATTAAAGAATTCAGTGGTTTGATTTTTATATTGAGATAGGGCGATGAGCGAATAAATGATTGTATTCTCTACATATTTGTTTTCTCTATAGTTTTCATTTCCAAATGGTTTCAATTCATAGGATTTATTATAATTACTCTTGTTATGATAGATGTGATAGGTTTGACTTGAATGAAATTGTGGTGAAATTACATTTATATCTGTAAGATATTCCAATGTTTCAAAACTTGATGTTAAGGTTTCTGACGATGATGATGGTGTTGGTGATGATTTTAATGAACCTTCAATAGTTGTATAAAATCTTGAATCAATTGTAAAAACAATACCATCATATTTTTTATCCAAAACTAAGTATCCACCTGTTACTAAAACTTTTCCTGGTGCTGAGCAAACAACTCTTTTATTGCTAATTTCCATTATTTTTAGTTTTCAGGAATGAATGAAATGTGTTCACTTTAAAAAAAAAAAAAAAAAAAAAAATTTTCAAAAAAAAAAATAAAAATAAAAAAAAAAAATAAAAAACTATTTTTATTATAATCAAGTTTTTTATGACTATTTTAGTAACTGTAGTTATTTGAAAAAAAAATAATTTTAAATACAAAAAAAAAAAAAATAAGAAAATAAATCGTTTTTTTTTTTTGAAAATTTTAAATTTTTTATTTTTGCTTGTGGGTCGGTTTATGTTAAAAAAGTACAAATAATTACAATGGCATTTATGTTCAAAAATACAAATAATTATATCAACTCTAAACTTATTGATTTTGGATATGATCATTTGTTTAATCAACTCGAAAAGCAAAAATACCAAAACTTTGAAAAGTTTATTCATTTCCTCGGAAGTCCATCAACAATAAAAATCCAACCTACAAAAGAACAATTATTAACATTAAATAGGTAATCATATATAGTTAATTACATATATACACAGTGAATATATTCAAAACCACCTCTGAATTTTTTATTAAAAAAATATAAAAAAATAAAAATAGGTTATTATCAAAAAAATTTAAAAATGAAAGAACAATAAAAGCTTTACAGAATTCAATAATTTTACAATATGGTGATTATTTAACAACATGTTATGATGAAAAGGAACAATTTGAAATCTATTATAATTTAATTGAATCAGTTACTCAGGAAAGATATTCAATTATCATACCAAAAGAAATAATAGAAACTAATTTATCTCCATCTTCGTTTATTTTTAAGTTATTTTCTACAAATATAAACAACTTTAAAAGTAATGTAAGTGATACTCATAGTAATTGAATATACAATATTTTAACTAACTAGTGTTTTATAATTTATCCATTATGATCATAATTTAGGAACTAATTTATATAATAATTGAAAAACTATTCAATTATATCTTAAGAGGTTGTGAGAAATCATTTGGAAAAACCGATTGCGTCAACATTGTATTTTCTATAATAAAATTAATTTTTAGAGTTAAAGAAAATGAAAAGGAATTGAATGAAAATGAAGAAAATAAAGTCATAGTAGAAAAATTTGTGAAATGGGTTCATTCTTCATTCTTAGAATTTTTAAAAAAAGCCATCTCCTGCGAAAGAGAATCATTTCCACCAAATGGTAATGTCTCAGCAGATATTAGTTTTAAAGGAGTTACAAAATTTTTTTCATTTCAACCAAAAGAATTTGAGTACTTGATGAATCTATTAACAAACAATCCAGATGGTGACCAACAACAACTAACTCACAGTAGCGAAATTTATTTATATTTATTATTTATTCAAAATAGACTTCAATCTCATTTTTTTCAAAAGAAATATAGAGATCAATTAATTGAAGCAGTTACTCAAGATAAAGATTCATATTTTAATACTAAAAATGAAATGGAGTCTAATAAACAGATTGGTAAAAAAATTCCAGAAATTGTTGATCTTTTAATTTCAACCCAATCATTTAGTTTAGCACGATTTGGTATTTTTTTAAAATTATTAAATAGAAATTTTGCAAATCCTAGTGGTAGTAGTAAAAATAATAATAACAATAAAAATTTAGATAGATTAATGGATGGAGTTTTAACATTCAATTTATCGATTTCAATATTTTCAAAACTTTTTAAAAGTGAATTAATTAAAAAGAAAGATATTGAAAAATATATTGAAAGATCAATGTTTGGGTTCATTACTCCAAGCCATGATGATAGAAAATATATTTTATCAATTTACAAGATTATAGAGAATGAATTTATAAACGATTTGAAACAAGATGAATTTGTATTACTAAAACTTTACGATTATTTCTTTACTCGTTACATTTCATCAATGTTTGATATCGAATCAATATTACCAGTGCTATTCTATCAAATTGAAGAATCACCAATTAAATTCAAATTCTTTAAAGGAAAAGTATATTATTTAATTGAAATATTACCACTGAATTGTATTGAACGTTATCTATTACCATTGTATAAAGAACAATGTAAAAAATCCGTTGTCTACCAGTTAAAACAATCGCAAAAAGTTGATATCAGTTCACCAATGGGTACTTTTTTAACAACAACAAATTGTAGTACCGATGGTAGTGGTGGTGGTGGTGGTGGTGGTGGTGACAATAGAGTTATGATACCGTCATTATCAAATGTCGTAATTCAAGAGATTATATTAAGATTCGTTGATGATCTATCCACGTCAACCTATCAAAAGTTACAACTTTCCTTAGTATCTAAAAGATTTTATGATGTAGTTGTTGGCTATATGAACTCATCATTAGCGGTTCCATTTTCATTTAATGGAGAAATCTTTAATCATTGGGCTACAGTGGTTTCACCCAATGATACTAAATCACTACTTAGATTAGATCGTGTAAAGAATGTTAAATTTAATTATCTCGAGAAAACTTCATTGGTAAAACAACAAAAGTTGATAAAAATTCTACTAAGTGAATGTAAATCGATAGAGGTATTATTTATAGATGGTGTTTCTTGTGAACCGGGATATGAGGCCGATTCTCTATTTGCATATTTGATTTGGTGCAAATTAAAGAAACTCACTATTAAAACTCCAAGGGAATTCCTAAAAATTAACGATATTAAAAAGAATTTTGGAAAATTAATTCGTGTTTATAAGAATTTGGATTTTTCATTGCAAATAGGTTTAATCGATATCGAAAGTCGCTATAACATTGATAATGGTTCAAAGTTTTCAGGTTTAGGTGGAGGTTGTATTTCATTCTTTGATTATTTTCATCATGGTAACTTTAAAAACATACCAACTATTAAATGTTTACAACTCATTTTAGATTGCCGTGATGACAATAGTGATTCTATCAAATATTGTAAGAAATATATGACGTGTCAAGATGATGCATTCAATGAAAATTTGGAAAGTTTGGAATTGAAATTGACCGATTATCAATATGATTATAGTTTCTTTTATTATCTCTTCAAATTCTTTTCAAATAAAAATAAAAAACTTAAGGAGATTATAGTTTCAAATGAAAGTGAAGATTCGGAAAACTTTATTAAATTACGTCAATCAGTGGAAATGATCTTCAAAATCATTTCAAACAATCCAAAGTATAATCAAACTAAACAAATTATAATAACAAGGTTTTATTCACCCACTTTCAAGCATTGGAGTTCAATTAACTCTTACTCATTTAAACAAAGAGTATATTATAGATCAACTTTAACTTCAATAGAATTCTTTAGAGAATCTGATGATATTGTTAAACAAGAAAGTGATTACTATGGTGATGATGATGATGATGATTCTGTAGACTTTGATACCTATAGTGAAAATGAATATGAAGATGAATATGAATATGAAGATGAAGATGAAGATGAAGATGAAGATGAAGATGAAGATGAAGATGAAGATGAAGATGAAGATCAAGATGAAGATGAAGATGAATATGAAGATGAAGATGAAGATGAAGATGAATATGAATATGAAGATGAAGATGAAGATGAAGATGAAGATGAAGATTAAGATGAAGATGAAGATGAAGATAAAGATAAAGACGAAGATGAAGATGATGATGACGATGAAGATGGCAATAAAGATGATGATGACAATATTAAAGATTTTATAATGAGTCAAAAATGGTTAATTAAAATTAAATAAAAAAATCATTAAAGGGTTATGTACCTTAAAATATTTTTTTTTTTTTTTGTTGTATCCATGAGAAAGGTTTTTATTTAATAAAGTTAATATATTTGTATATTATTTTATAGATATGGTTTAAAAACAAGAGGAAGTATATTGGGGTTGATTTGGAATTTATTTGCAATTGTAGATTTAATGTGTTTCATCTTTGTTGAGAGTTTGCTGAGGGGCCGATTCCGGGTGTGTTTTTGGAAACTTTCCTTCTTTAGGAGTATATTGGGATTCAGCCCATAACTTAGTTGAGGTCTCCAATGGAATCGAACCCACGATCATAGTTATTTTCGTTCAAAAAATCTGCGTATGCTGGGAATCGAACCCAGTTCGCATCCGTGGCAGGGATGCATCATACCACTAGACCACATACGCTTATTATTATTTTTTGTTAAAATTAATGGCTATAGATAAGGTGGGAGTGGGGGTGCTTAGCATAGTGGTTTCACACTGAATAACACAGCCTCCATGGCCTTGGTTCAAGTCTTGGTCATACCACGAATTAACGTGGTCACAGAAAAAAAAAACTTTAAATTAAAATAATTAATAAATAAAAACAAGATTCGAACACATCCAATTGGATGAGGTTATTAAAAAAAAAAAAAATAAGACTTTGGGGCTTAGCATAGTGGTTTCACACTGAATAACACAGCCTCCGTGGCTTTGGTTCAAGTCTTGGTCATACCACGAATTAACGTGGTAACAGAAAAAAAAAAATTAAATTAAAATAATAAATAAAAACATGATTCGAACACATCCAATTGGATGAGGTTATTAAAAAAAAAAAAAAAAAAAAATAAGAATTCTCAAATTAAAAAAAAAGATAAGAATTTTTAAATATCCAAATTTAGTTAAAGTAAAGTCATTTAGGTTATTCAAATAGAGTTAACTATAAATCAACAAGTAATAATAAAATATTTAGTATATAAAGAAGAAAAATAAATTAAAATAATTAACAAATAAAACATGATTCGAACATATCCAATTGGATGGGGTTATTAAAAAAAAAAAAAACCATCAGATAACAACATATCTGAAGTAAATCTCTTCACAGATTGTAGATTACATATTACATGAAGATTCATAACTGACAAAAGGTTAAAAATAACTTTTTAATAATTTCCACTTTCATACTTCTTACCACACACACACTTTCTAATTCAATGAACATCAAATATCACACATTATAAAATTATTAATCAAATAAAGTGTTTCTCCTCAGGGAAAGAGCTAAAACTGTAATATCCAATTTAAAAAAAAAATAAAAAAAAAATAAAAAAAATAATTAATATCAACTCTATATAAAAAAAAAAAAAATAAAAAAAATAACCAATTAATTTTGTTTAGTTTTTAATTTTTAATTTTATATTATTATAATTTTTTAACACCAATTTTTTAAAATTCAAATTTTTTTGAACCGCCAAAATTTATGACAGTTGTGAAAATTAAAATGGGGAAATGAGTTTTTTATATTTTTTTTTTTTTTTTTTTTTTTTGAAATAAAAAAAAAAATTAAAAACAAAGTGATATTTATCATGATATTACATAATAGAGATAAGGTTAATAATAATTAAATAATAAAAACAAAAATAAAAATAAATAAAATAAAAAAATAAAATGTCATCATCGTTGAGTGATTGGGAAAATACAAAAGAAAATATTGTTCCTCTTAAAACTGGAAGAGATCCAACTAAACTTGCATTGTTTGCAAAACAAACCAACCAATCAGATGAACAATTAGAAAAAGAAAAACAGTAAATATTATTTAAATTTCTTTTTAATGATAATAAATCAATTTATAATTAACTTTAAAATTTTAATTTTTCTTTTTTTTATTTTTTTTTTCATAAATTTTTAATAATAAATAGAAAATTTGAAACTATTATAAATGAATATCAAGGAGAAGATCCAATTGATAATTGGTTAAAATATATAAAATGGGTACAACAATCATATCCAGGAGGTAATATGAAAGAACAACTAATTGTATTATTAGAGAGATGTACAAGATTATTTTTAGGTACAGAGAAATATAAAAACGATCCGCGTTATCTAAGAATTTGGATTACCTATGCTGATATGTGTAGAGATCCAATTGAAGTATTCTCATTTTTAGAGGTACAACGTATTGGTTTCTATCTTTCATTGCTCTATGAGGCAAAAGCTATAGTCTATGAAAATAAAGGTAACTACGAACAAGCCGATAAATCATTCAAACAAGGTATCGAGAGAAAAGCTCAACCAATCGAAAGATTACAACAAAAACATCATGATTTTGAAAGAAGATTAATTGCAAGATTAAAACATCAACAACAACAACAACATCATCAACAAGATGATCAATTAGAACAGTATCATCATCAACAACAACAACAACTTGATGAAAATGGTAACCCAAAAATAACTAGATCTGCATTAGGTACAATTAGCTCATCTATCGTTCATTCTGAAAGAAAATCTCAACAAACCAAAGGTTTACCATTAAGTAATTCAACATTAGGTAAGAATTTTGAAATAAAAGAAAGAAAAAAAAAAAAGAAAATATTTTATTAATATTTTATTTTTTATCCATAGATAAAAAGAGAAAAGTAGGAAATGATCAAAAAAATTCAGGATTTCAAATTTTTGATGATGAAAAAGGTGGTTCTACAAATGAAGTTTTAACAGATTCTAAATTTTTTGGATCATCACGTAAAGCGGCAATAACTGGTCAAACACAACAACCTCAAATGAAATGGGATGAATTAGAACCAGAACTCACCAAACATAAAGAAAATACACAAATTTCTCAAAAATGGTCAGATGTAAAAGTTCTCCAAAAGAAACAAAAAATTACAACCGCTGGTTTCCAAATTTATTGTGACCAAGATTCATCATCGATTACCAATAATGAGAATATTCCCTTATCACCTGATAAATTAAGAGTTCATAGTTCGAAAGAACAATCCAAATTAGAGCAAATTCAAAATAATCCATTGGCAAACTTTCCAAAAACCTCAACTACCTCCACTTCTTTGTCGAATAAATTAACAACCACTACCAAAAATGAAAGAGTTGGTTATAATAAATCATTATTTACAAAAGAGACAGAGAAACATGAAATTTCATTTGAGGAATATAGAGCATCACTTTTCAAGAAGAAATTAATTGAACAGCAACAACAACAACAACAACAACAACAAGAAAAAGCTGAAATAGAGAAAAAATTAAAACAGGAACAACAAGAAAAAGAACAAAAAGAAAAGAAACAAATGGAAAAAGAACAAAAAGAAAAAGAACTTGAGATTAAATTAAAACAGGAACAACAAGAAAAAGAATTACAATATCAACAACACCAACAAAAACAATATCAACAAAAACAACAATCATATAACCCACCATCCCCAACTATGACAATACATACAAAACAAGCATTTCATGATGTTATGGCAATGTTTAGTGAACCATTAGAGTTTGAAAAGACTAAGAAACCATCATCTTTAACCAATGTTCCCTCATCACCAAACCCATTCACCGAAAGTACTTTAATCAAAACAACTGATAATTATAATAATAATATTGTAAAAAGCGATAATAACAATAATAACAATGACAACAATAATAGTAATAATAATAATAATAATAATAATAATAATAATAATAATAATAATAATAATAATAATAATAATAATAATAATAATAATAATAATAATAATAATAATAATAATAATAATAATAATAATAATAATAATAATAAAGATGTTTCATTTGATGAGAAATCAATTGAAGATCAAGAAAATATAGAACCAAATCAAGGAAATGGTAATCCTTTATTATCAAGTAAAATCACCAACCGTGATATTTTAATGAAACAATTATTCTCAAAGGATGAGGATGAAGAAAATCAATTCAATCAAGAAAGGGATATGGTAAAAACAATTGAAAGAATTGATTTATTGGTAAAGGGTAAAGATAATCCAAAGTTTGAAATTTTCGAAGATTCTACACTAGCTTCAAGTCAACTCCACTCCAAGAGCACAAATATTAGCTTGGCTGACAAGATTGCAAGTAAGAATAAACATTCAAATCCTTTGGAACAATCTCAAAATCCATTAAAAAAATCAATGTTAGGTGGTAATAATGGCGGTTTTACCATCTTCCAAGATCAAACAATTGAAGAGAAGAAACAATCATTACAACAATCACAATTACAAAACCCATTAAAAAAATCAATGTTGGTTAGTAGTGGAGATAAAGTTAATAATAATAATAATAATAATGGTGGTTTTACAATATTCCAAGACCAAGTTGTTGAAGAAAAAAAACCATTTATTGATGGATTTTCAATTTTCCAAGATGAAAAACAAACGACAAATAATACTTTTTCATCTTTAACAGTTTCCACAATTTCACCAATTTCAACCACTAAATCAATGGTAACGATGATGGATTTTGGTAGTGAAACTATAAAAAATGAAATTATGATGAATGATGATAATAATGAAAATAATTTAGAGAATGACGATACAGAACAAAGACAACAACAAACTGGTAATCAAAATATTACAGGTAATATAACAACTACAATCGATCCAACCACTGTAATTATTTGTAGTTTAACACCAGATGATGGTATTGTTAATCCATATTTAATTGATCATCAATATTTATTGGAACAACATGTTTCTGCAACTGTTCAATCGATTGAATCGTTTTTCAATGTTGGTGATGATTTAGCACCACTACCAGAACAATTGGATCAAAGTCAACCAAGTCAACTTTTTGAGGACAATAGTATCATCGTTCAATGGCCATTCTCTGATATAACGGTTAACTTTACCAAATGTGTCAGTAAATCAACTATTGATGGTAGTATGACATTCAAAGTAGAGAGAATCGATGAGCAAGCGATGACAACATCCGAAGACAGTTGGTTATCATGTAAAGTACAAGACCCACCATCAATTTGGGAATTCTATATTGGAAATCAAATTCATCAACGTTTCCAAGAGAGATCATTAACAACGACCAAATCAAAGTTTCCAACAATTCATTCTCTCTACTATTATACAGATAAATCCATAATGTTAATGGATCATACAATCGACCAAGGTACATTGGATGAGGTAGTTTCAAGCACCAATGGAGTACCAATGGAAGAATCATTGGCAATCTATCATTGTATAGAGCTTTTGAAAATGGTTGAAGATTTACATTCGGTTGGTATCATTCATGGTAACATCTCTACAAATAATTTACACTTTTTATTCGGGTCAACTACCAATTGGTCAGATTGGGCACCAGGTGAAAGTCAAGGTGCTTGGAAGAGTAAGGGTTTCACTTTAACCGATTTCAGTAGATCAATCGATACAACAATCTATAGTCAAGATGCAAAATACCAATCACCACTTGAACTCTTACCAATAGGTACACCATCAGAATGGTTAACAACCCATCAATCAAAAACAACTGGTTGGTCATATAATTTAGACTATTTAGGTATTTGTAGAGTTATATTTCATATTTTAACTTGTGGTAAAGAAGAATTAAAATTGTCAACAACTGAACAACAACTCAAAATTATAAATCAATCGTTAATTCCAAAGGAATCATTTTCTGAACTCCAATCTTTATGGTTACCATTTTTAACCACATTGTTAAATCATAATGGTGATAATGGTAATAATCAACAAACTAACCTATTAAAACAACAAAGAACTCTTTTTGAAAACTTTTTACAATCAAATCCAGTCAAATCAAAATCAATTAAATCTTTACTAAGAATTCAAAACATTAAATTATTTGAATCAATGAAATCAAAACATTAAATAAAATTTGTATATTTTTAAAAAAAAAAAAATAAAAATAAAAATAATTTGTAGTAATTAATGTAAATACACCCACACATAATTATTTAAATTTTAAATTTTAAATAATTATATATTTTTTTTTATTTTGGTAAAGGAATTGGATTCATATTTCTTAACATAAATAATGGTGGTGCAATTTCATTATGAGTTTCACACTCAGCTAAATCATGACCAAATGGAATTTTACCCCATGTTTCAGATTGATATTCCTCCTCTAATGCAATGGTTTGATAAAGATTATCTAATCTTAACTTTCCATAATATAATGCTAATGCAACTAAATAAGATTTAGATGATTGTGATATTAATTGTAAACATACTAATTCCCAATTATTCATTGAATGTAAATGTCTCTCAATTTTCTATTTAAAAAAAAAAGAATTGAATTAGAATAAATATAAAAGAAGGTGTACATATTTTTGAATTATTATAATACATTACATCTAATAATTCCTGTGGATGTTTTGAAATTGAAAGATGTTTTGAAATTGAAAATGGAATTCCATAATATTGATTTACAAATTCAAGTACTGGTTCATATAATTCATTTTGTAATTGTTTAAGTTTTGAATCATTTTGCTCTCTATTACAAATTGGATCTGTTGCCAAATGATTAATAAATTCTCCAATGATCTTAAATCTACCCTCTGGTCTTACATCCAAACATGTTATAATTGTTTGTGTCTTTTTTTTTCAAATTATAAATGAATTAGTATCATTCAAAACTAATTTTAAAAGTTTTCTCTATATCTTTAAATATATTTGTATAAAAAACTTACAATTGGTAATCTTGATGGTTTAATATATTTTTCTTGAGCTCTCCATTCAGCAGCAACAGCGTATGCAATTTCTTTTGAAGGTGTAATGATGAGATGATTTGAAGGAGTTCTCATTTTTCTATCATCAATTAATGGATAATAACCTTGGTCTGGATTCTCTGGTTCAGTTCTAGCAATACTAGCTGTTTTGTACCATCTCAATGAGGAACCATCACTTTTAACACCCTCTAATAAAACATCACCTTTTAAAAATTTTGAACTTTGTGGTTTATCCATAACCTCTTTAACAATCTTTTTTTGTTCTTCTAATTTAATACTTGCTTTTAATTCTGCTGATAATTCTGTTGTTGTTTCATTATTGTTATTATTATTTATAATTGGATTTTGATTGTTACTACTATTACTGTTATTGGTCGACGTTGATGTGAATAATTTATTTCCTCTATTTAATACAACAAAACCATTTTTGTTACATCTATTTATAAATTTTAAAGATCTAATCATTTTAATTCCAAAATGTTGTTTATGCTAATACACACAAAATTAATTAAAAATCAGATCAAAAACGACAAATTCAAAAAAAAAAAAATTTAGAAAATGAAAAAAAAAAAAAAAAAAAAAAAGTAAAAAAAAATAAAATAAAAATAAAAAATAAAAATAAAATAAAATAAAATAAAAAAAAAAGGAGAAATTATTATATAAAACTATGTTTAGTCAAAAATATTTAAAATTATAGAAGAATTAAATTAAAAAAAAAAAAAAAGAAACAGTAATTTAAATAAAAAAAAAAAAAAAAAATAATTTCTAATTAAAAACATAGAAACAATTTCATAAATTGGGGATTTAAATATTTAAAAAAAAACATTTCATTTAATATAATACATGTATGTGGTGTGAAAATGAGCATGCTTAAATTAAAATATACAAAAATAAGAAATATCTTCAGAAAAATTTTAGTTTTTTTTTTTTTTTTTTTTTTTTTAATTTTTATTTTTTTTATATTTTTTTTTATATTTTTTTTTTTAATTTTTATTTTTGATAGTAAATCAAATATTTGGATTGTTGTGATTGTTTGGTGGTGTGTTTTGATTGAGTGCATCATTATTAATATTATTTTATTATTTATTTATTTTGTAATATATATATCTTTAAGTTTTTTTTAATTTTCATACACACAAACAAAAACACAGTCGCCCATATTATTCATTCCAAACTATCAATTTCAAATACAGATAGATATAAATATATATATAAACACATTAACACACAGAAACACAAAAAAAAAAAAAAAAAAAATGGATCCATCAAAAAGAAAAAGTATATTTTTTGCAAATGATGGTGATGATAATTCATCATCAGGAGATTTAAGTAGTTTCACAAAACGTGGTACAATAACACCTGGTAAGATTGCAAATGCACGTGAAGGTGAGTTATCACAAATGATAGATGTTGAATCGGAACAAAAGTATCAAGAAATTATTGAACTCTTGGTTACAGGTGGTTATTTTAGAGCACGTATTTCAGGTTTATCACCTTTCGATAAAGTTGTAGGTGGTATGGCTTGGTCAATCACTGCTTCAAATGTTGATGTTGATGCTGATTTATTCTTTCAAGAAAATTCAAATATTAAACAAAAAGTGTAAGTAATTATTAACTATTATTATTGTTGTCAGTTTAGTATATTAATACTATGATGTATGATGATAAATATATATTTATATAGATCATTATCAGAAGAATTAATTAAAGCATTAAATCGTATGAAATGTCCATTTCCATTACAAGCACAACATATTACATTATTGAATTATATAACATTATTTCCAATTATAAGATGGTTAATTACAAAGGTAATTGAAACACGTGAAGAGACTGGTGATTTATTGAGAATGTATTCTATTTCGATGTTTGGTAAAGATTATATAGCACCAATTGATGAAGAGATGAAACAATCATTGAGTGAATCATGTGATTTTATAGAGAGTGTAGAGAAGAGATATAAACCAACTCGTAAATTTAAGAGAGGTAATACTAAATCAACACCAACTCAAACATTATTAGAGTATGGTAAATTACATCGTATTTCACGTTTACCAACAAATGTCAATGAAAATAAAGAAGCTGCTCAAAAATTAGAGTCACAATTAGGTGGTAAAGATGGTGGAAAAGATTCTAGTGAGGCAGAACGTGAGGAAGAGGAAAAGAAGATTAAACAAATGATGAAAGGTATGAAAGGTGTTGAAGGCGACGCATTATCAAAAGTTAGTGGTGGTGTATTAAAATCATTCTTACCATCAGAGGAAATAACTAATCTATCGGAACGTTATGGTGATATGTCGGATGTTGGTGGTGTGGAAGGTGGAAAGATGATGGGTGAGAAGTTACATCGTCAAAAGATCTCAAATTTGGAAAAACTTATACAACAGAAACAACAAGAATTGGAACAAATCATTTCGGCACATTCTGAGCGTCAAAAAGAGTTGGAACAACTTCAATTACTCGTTGGTAAGAAACAAGCATTCAACGAACGTATCATTAGAGAAACAGAGAAATTGGATGCATTGGAAACACCAGAGAATACTAAAGCATTACAAGCATTACGTTCATTGGTACTCTTGAATGAGACATTAATTGCTCAAGAAGAACTTTTCAAACAATCATGTAAACGTCAAATGGTAGAATATAAACAAAAGATCGAACAACTTCTCTCACAAGATGCCTCTACCCAAGAGGATCAACTTGACAGTGATAGACAACAACAAATTCAACAAGCTTTCGATAATGATGTAGGTAAACTAAAGAAATTGAAACTATTACTCAACAAAAAGAATAGAGATATCTCTTTGATTCAACGTTACTTGGATGAGTTACCATCTCGTGCTGAATTGTTACAATATCAAAGACAATTTGTCGAGTTATCCGAACAAAGTAGTTCAAAATTAACTGAAACCAGACAATACTATACAACCTATAATACCTATGAAGATAAAAAAACACTTTTGGAGAATGAACTCTCAATACTCAATTCAATTCAATCGAAATATAGTGTTGCCATGTCCTCTACTACCAATAAGGAATTGTTCATCAAATCGATGGATCAAATCATTGATGGTATTCAACAGGTTTTAGATAAATCTGATAATAAATGGAATGTTGAAAAAGTTCGTCATGATACTTTATCAGATCAATACATGACTTTATTAGATCAAGAAAGAAATTATTATAAATTAACTAAAGATTTCGAAGAAGAATGTAGAAAGAATGAATTATTAATTAAAAAATTAAATGAATTACAATAAAAAATAAAATAAAATAAAATATAAAATAATAATAAATAATAAAAATAAAAAGCAAAAAAAAAAAAATTAAAAAGAAAAAAAATTAAAATGGTTAAAAAAAACATATGAAAATGGATGAAATCTTAATTGATAAAACAGTCAAAAATTATTTTTTTGTCTTTTTTTAATTTCAATTTTTTAATTTTTTAATTTTTTTTTTTTTTTTTTATTTTTTTTCAAATATCTTTTTTTAATTTTTTTTCTTTTTATTTTTTTTTAAATTTTTTTTTTAATTTTACAAATTTAATCACTGCCACTTTAAAACGATAATCAAAATCATATACATATATATATATTATATATATACATTATAATATATTAATTTGAATGAAAAGAAGCATATAAAAGAAACATATACATATTTATAACAGAGGATCAATTAATAAAAAGATTTTGAATAACTTTTTTTTTTTTTTAAAAAAGAAACAATGACACAAGCTCAAATCCCATCATCACAACATAATGTAGTCTCTCAACAAGCACAACAAGCACAACAACTTCAAATGATGTTATATAAAGATATTAAATATTCTGTAAATTCTTGGATAACTCCAAGTGTTTTAGTTATATCATCACCATCAGTCTCTAAAATATTCCAAAGATCTGGTAATAATACTTCATTGGAGCAAATTTTCTCTCAATATGTTTTAGAAAAGAAAAAAGGTTTGTTTTTAAAAAATCAAAAAATGAAAAAAAAAAAAAAAATCAAAACAAGAAAGGAATTATATATATATTAACAAAGGTATTCAACATTATTTTCATTTTTATTTTATTGAAAAAAAATAGTTAGTATTAAAGTAAATGATTCATCATATGAATTAAATGATTTTAAGGTTAATTTTGTAACATTAAAAGATTATGAACAGCAAATTCAATCACAAATATTAAAAGATACAGCATCATCAATAGATTCATTAGCGACAGATGAATATCATCCAAATTTTAAATTAAGAACCAAACAAGATGTTCCTTATTTTCAAAAGAGTAAGTATTAATAACAATAATAAAAATAAAAAAATATGAAATGAAAATTAATTTTAAAATAAAATATATTATATGATTAAATAAACAAACTAGTTTGTCAAGAACCAACACCATGGTTTGAAAAATATAGACATCAATTTATAAAATCTTTACATAATTTAGATTTAGAAACATTCACACATCCAATTGCAGTTATATTAGCAGTGTCATCAGAGGATTCAAATCCAATTGGTATGTTGGTTAAAATGTTTGAAAAGCCACCACCAATCTTTCAACAATTGGGTATTGAAGCAACTAATATCCCAAAGGTTTATATGTTAATTCATCCAGATAATGCTCATACAGAGAGTGAAAAGAGATTGAATGAGATGAAAACAACTTTCAGTTCAAGTACCTCTTATCTATTAAGAGTAAATACAAAAGAGGATCTTTGTGGTTTAGCTTTTGATCATTCAACTGCTCATTTAAATCCTTTAACAAATATTATAAATGGTATTCTATCAAAAGATATTCCAACTTTTTTCGAAAAAGAAATTGGTGGATTAAATGATAGTGTATGTATAAAAATATATTTAGAAAAAGAAAATTTTAAATTATTATTAATATATAAATTTTTTTTTTAAAAAAAAAAAATAATAAATTAGATTGCAACAAATAAAAAAAGTTTCTTTTCAAAAGTTAAAGCATTTAGATTTGGTGGTAAAAAGACAGAAGAACCAATAGAAGCAGAAAATTCAAAGAATTCAGTATCAGTTGAACAATCAATTAGAAAGGTAGCAGATCTTTATTTCCTTTTACAAGATTATGAAAATGCATTATCAAATTATAAAACCTATGCAAAAGAATTTAATAGTGATAAATCACCTGGTTTTTATGCTGCTGCAAATGTTTGTATCCAAATATATTATATTATTATGTTCTTTTTTTCAATATCCTAATATTTCTTTATTTTCTTTTTTGTTTTTTTAGGAAATGATTGGTTTATGTAACTATATGATTAATAAAGAATGTGAATCATATTTCGAAATTGCATATAATAATTATATAAAGAGTGGATTAATTCATTGTGGAGCTAGAGTAACATTGATTCATGGTTATGTAATGAAAAAGAAATCAAATTATAAAGCATTATCAGATTTATTTAAGACTACAGCAGAACTTAGAGATATTGATCCATTTTGTTCAGCGATTTTATGGGAACAAGCAGGTTTTGCATTATTACAGACTACACCATCACCATTGTTTAGAAAAGCAACAATGAGAATTGTTATGGCAGGTGATAAGTATTCAGAGGCATCAAAGAGAAAACATGCATTGAGATGTTACAGTTTTTCATATTCAGTCTATGAGAGTAGAGATTGGAATTTAATCGATGATCATCTTCATCTATCGTTGGTACGTTACTCCTTTTTCCAAGGTCATACATCGGATGCAATTCTATTTGTAAATAAACTATTGGAGAAGAATTGTCAATCCTTTCAAAAACAAAATTCAATTATACGTGAATTCCTTTACATCAGTAAAACCTATACAAAAGATAACTATATCGGTGAATTACCAATACCATCAATTAATAACGAGACTATATCTGTCCATTTGAATGATTATTCACCCGATGGTAGCCAATCGGTTTGGCAAGAAATGGAAGAAGCATTTAAAAAAGAGGCACAAGTTACTTCGAAACCACAACTACAAGGCTTTGATCTTTGGAAACGTGACCTATATTTCGAGGCTGAAAAAGAGAGAACTGCAGTCGTAGAGGAACAAATTACAGTCGAGGTTGAAATTAAAAATCCTCTCCAAATTCCATTACAATTTAATCGTGTTCATTTGGTTGCAACATTCAAAGAGCAAAAACCTCCAGTTGATCCATCGATTCAACCACCATTACCCATTTTGGAACCACAAGAAGAATCGAATATGTCACCATTAGATGACAATGCTATGACCAAAATGAACAACGGTTCATTACCATTTAAAGTTGAACCAATTGATATTCTATTGTTACCAAGTGAAACTAAAAAAATTGTTTTCTCCATACAACCAATGAAACCAGGTAATTTAATAGTCAAAGGTTTAGGTTTATGTATGTGCGGTGCAATTTGGGGTAAGCGTGAATTTAAATTGAAGAATAAACGTTTAAACAAAACTAGACAACAAAGAGAGTCCATTGTATATGAACCAAATCTATCTTTGACATTCCGTGTTACATGCCCAATGCCACGTTTGGAGGCACAGTTTGTAGATTTCCCAGAATCACTATATCATGGTGAATTGAGACAATTAAAATTAGTCCTAAAGAATTGCTCCAATAAAATGGGCCTAAAGAATGTACGTGTTCGTCTTAGTCATCCAACTGCAATTTGTTTCGGTAGCAATAGTGAGGATGCATCATGTATTAAGAAGTTGGATTCATCTGTATTTTTAGATGTTGCACTACCACCAAATGCAACTGTAAACGTTCCATGTTGGGTAAGAGGTATGACAGTTGGTAGACATACTCTACGTTGTTTGGTCTATTATGAATCGGAGGCTGGTAACACCGATTTGAAATATCGTTTAGCAAGATGTCAAACTCAATTCGATGTACGTCCATCCATTAGAATCTCTTCATTGTCACAACAAAGCTCCACTAATTTGAACGCCTATTTATTGGGTGTTGAGGTTGATAATCCGATTATTGGTGGTGCTGGTGATAGTTTCCATATCAAACAAATTTCATCAATTAGTAAACATTGGAAAATTCAACCTCTTAGCTATTCAACAGACGTACCAACTCCATCAATCGTTTCTTTGAATCCTGGTAAATTTACAAATCTATTCTTTAGAATTGTACCATCAAATGGTGAAGGTATCGTACAAAGTAAAGATGATGAAATTTCAATAACCAATATTAGTTTCTATAAAAATGAACCAATGTATGATTCTTCATCATTTCCAACCTATCACTTTTTAGAATATGAAAAGTTAACAATTGATCAATTACAACAACAACAGCAACAACAGTTAAATAGTAGCAGTGGTGGTGGTGGTAGTAGTGGTATGATACAGTCAACAAGTAATAGTCAATTAAATTTAATGGCAAATACTAGAGACGGTGGTGATAATTCATTAAATGATAACCATCCAAATCATATTGATTTATTAATTTACTGGGAATGTGACAATAATAATAGAATGGGTGTTTTAAATTCTTCAAATATTTCATTCTTACCAACTCATTATAATGACCCATCATTGGCAATTCCTTGGGGTTCATGGAAAAATACAACTTCACCATCTGGAAAGAGTATTCTATACCCATCACTTAAATTGCCATTGAGATATCAAATTAAATCAGAACTTTTAATTAAACATGACTTTGAAAAGGAAAGACTTTGCACTGTGCCATTAAAATTACAACTTTCAAATTGTTCATTCATTCATCCACTTACTCTTTCCGTCGATACTTTGCTACCACATGAAAATATTGACCAAACTACCTTTTCAACCTGTCAATACTTTTGGACTGGTATCACTAAATATAATATCGAATTGAAGCCTCAAGAAATTATGGATTTAGATTTACATGTTTGCTTTGCTCAGTCTGGTGTATTCAATATAAATCGATTTAAAATTAATGTAAAATTAGCAAATGAAATTCATAAAGAAATATTTTCAACAATTCAACATTTAATAAATATTGAATCAAATAATTAAAAAAAATAAAAAATATTAAAAAAATAAAAAATATATATAAGTTCAAAAAAAAAAAAGAAACTTATTATTTATAAATGTGATAGAATTTTTTGGGAGTTTTAATTATATTAATAAGATGGAGTAAATATTTTTTTTTTGTATTTTGTTAAAAATAATTTACCTTGTTTCTTTATTATTTAAATATGAAAAAATAACTCAATTATTATTAGATTTGTAAATTATTATTTTTTTTTATTTTCCAAGAGGGGGTTATATTAATTTTTTTTTTTTAACTTTTCAAACAATTGTTTTTTGTTTTTAATAATTGTTTTTTTTAAATATTTGAATGTTGTAAAAAAAACTAAACATAATTTTTTTTTGTTATAAATTTCTTTTTTATAAATAATTTTCTAATTATTAGTTTTAATTTTTAATGTCAAACTCTGATATAACAGTTATTTTGGTTCATGGAGCATGGAGTGATGGTCAAATGTTCAATAAAATTTTGCCATTGTTGATTAAAAAAGGAGTTATGGTTAAAGTTGTTCAAAATCCATTAACCGGAATAGAAGATGATATTAAAAAAACTTTAGAGTTAATCGATCTCCAAGAAGGTAAAGTTTTATTGGTTGGTCATTCCTATGGAGGAGTTGTAATATCAGCTGCAGGAAATCATGAAAAAGTTTGTGGATTGGTTTACCTTTGTGCATTTATTCCTGACCAGGGTGAAAATGTTCAATCTATTTTGTGTAAATTCGAAAAATTGGATAGCTCCTTAAACTATTTTCATGATAAAAATGGAAACGTTTGGTTTGGTTATGAAAAATTTCATGAATCAATGTACCAGGATTTTAATGATTATGAAAACCATTTGACCATTTGTTTTTCTCAAAAACCAGTATCAACAAAAATTTTCATTGAAAAACTGCAATGTATTCCTGCGTGGAAAAAAAAACCTTCTTGGTGCCAAATTTCGGAAAATGATCGAATGATTCATCCACAACTGTTAGAATATTTAGCCGAAAGAATTAAACCAATAAAAAAAATTTCATTAAAAAGTGGTCATTGTCCTCAACTTACAAATCAAAATGCAATTTTAGAATTTATATTAGAAGTTTTATCATTTTTTAAATAAAAAATAAAAAAATAAAATCTTTTTTCAAATTGAAAAAATAGCAAATTCTGTTATTGATTTTATCTAATTATTACTTCAATGCATTTAATTTATTTTTATTCTATTATTGGAAACAATGGTCACCTTGTTTAGAAGCATTAAATGGCTGTTGATTATGTGACCACGTTACTTTTTTTTTTTTTTTTTTTTTTTTTTTTTTTAATATTATTGGGATTCGAATTTCTAATCACCATGTTTTTTTTTTTTTTTGTTGTTGTTTTTTGGAAGTGGAGCTTTTTTTCCGGTTGATTATGAGGTGTGTTTTTAATGACCACGTTACTTCGTGTTATGACCTAAGGCTCGAACCAAGTCCACGGAGACTTGTGATTTAGGGCAGAACCACTACGTAGATCCTCCTATAATGATGGTTTAATTATGACCAGGTTACTTCGTGGTATGACCAAGACTCGAACCCATGGTCTTGGCCATGGAGGCTTGTTTTTTTTTTTTTTTTTTATATTAATGATTATTGTAAGACCTTAGTCTCAACAATAATAAAGTTTATTTATTTATTTGGTTTTTATTTTTTTTATATGATTTTTAAGTGATTGTTATTTTCTCTATGAAATTTTATTTTATATGAAAAAGTCTACCATCACATTATTAGGAAGTGATTTTCTAAGGATACAGTATTTGATTGCTATTCTTTTTTTGATTTTTTTCATTTTACTGTAATATGAGTTTTTATCGCAAAAGATTTCTGGATCTTTGGCTGCTGATAGCTTGTAGTCTTTTAATAGTTTAATATATTCTAGTGATGCTAGTTTGTGCCATTTGTTTGATAACAATTCAAAATCCAAATTGGTATCTTGAAGCGCTTTGTCACCATAAATTTGATTACAAATCCATATCCATATGTGATGCATGACTAATGCTATTACATTGTTGTATGCAAAGGGTCTGTATAAATCATAATTAACGGCTTTGTAGCACCAGGTGAAGTATTGTTTGTGGAATCTGTCTATTCCGTAGTCAGGGTTCACTTCGCTATCGGTCGGAACATTGTTTGGGAGTTTTGGAAATATTCTGATAAGAGTTTTTCCATTTTCATTAACTCTGTTTACCGTCCAATTTAAGAGTCTACCTGTTGTTACAAAGATGAAGTTTTTTAGTTTATTGACATTAATGAAGTTTTTTGTTTTTGGGCAATCAAAGAATAAATGTCCGTATGGATCAATAGACATATTGGTATTGCACATTGGGCATGGTTTTTCGTGAAGGTAATTAAGTGGGAGGCATCTCGAATGAAATCTAAACATTGTATTTTTAGTTTTGGGATCCTTGATGTTTAGTATGTTTGTGAAAAGAAGATTGTAGTTATATCCTCTCATATAAAGGTTGTCTTGAAGAAAGGTTTTTGGAATCTTTTCTTCTTTGGTGTCGATCTCTTTGTACCATTCGGATAGTGATAAAGGTTGACCTATTTGATTTTTGATTGAAACAGCGAATCGGAAAATTCCTCTTTTAGATCTGCTCCTGTTCCAATCTTCTAGGTTGTTTTTTAGAAATTGTGATGTAATTTTATTTGTCGTTAATTGAAAGTTCCAACTTTTATGAGTTGCTGAGGATATTGAATTGCTTTCTTGTGCATGAATAAATTGATTGATTATCCATAGTCTTTGGGCTTTTTGTCTTTGTTCGATGTCCCATATGTTCCATCCGCCTTGTTCCATTGGATATTTTGATCTTTTTGCGCTCATGAGGTTTATAACATTGAAGCCAGTAGAGTTTTTATAGTTTGAGGCCGATAGAAACCACTCTACTATTTTGTTTATTTGTTTTATTTCATCTTCATTATATTTTTCTATGTATGAAAAGTAGGTTAATTTGGATAATGCGAAGGCCTTGAGAATGCTTGTTTTCGTTTTTACTGTGGTCCCGGTCGTTTTCCAGAGTAGGAGGGAAGCGCGAATTGATCTGAGAATTTCTGGCATTTTCCTATGGATACCATTCTTTGTGAAAAAATATCCAAGGTATCTTTCTGGATTGGTAGATTCTGGAATCTCTATTCCATTGTAGTTAGTATTTCCCAGAACTATCGAGGCCGACTTATCCAGATTTAGTTTGGAAGAGGTTGCTTTACAGAAGGTGTTGAAGTGTTTAAGAACTATTTTTAGTTGGTTTTTGTCATTTACCAACGATGTCGAGTCGTCCGCGAAACCTTGGAATTTTTCTCTTTGGATGCCGTCGTTTAGTGGTAGTCCGGTAATGTTTTTGTCTTCCAATATTGCCCTTGCAAGGGATTCGATGACTAGGACGAAAAGGGTAGGGGATAAGGGATCGCCTTGTTTTACCCCCCTTTTAATAGTGAAAGGACGTGTTTTATTATTGTTCACTTCTACTCTTGCTTCTGAATCCGTTAGGAGGCTCATAATGAGGTTGACAATCTTGTACGGAATATTTATATGAAATAATGTTCTGAGTATTGAGTCGTGTGAGATGGAATCAAAAGCCTTTTCGAAATCGTAGAATGTTATTATTCCGCCTATTTTCTTTTGATTGGAGGCTTGTGATTCAGCGTGGAACCACTACTTTCTCCCCTTTGTTTCTAAAGAGAGTCGAACCCGTGTCTATAAGACCTTGGGCAATAAAATTTAGCTTCTCTAGGTTTCGATCCTAGGACCTCGAGGTTATGGGCCTCGCACTCTACCCCTGAGTTAAGAAGCTAATGTAATGAAATTTGAAATTAATCAACAATTTAATAATTTAAATAAAAATAAAAATAATATATAAAAAATCAATCAAAAATCAAATTACAAATTACAAATTAGCCAAATTACAAATTAAATTAAATTATTATAATATCAACCCATTAAATCAACAACTTAGAAATTTAGGAATTATAATATTTATATTTTGAAATTTAATAATTTATAATTTAATTATTATAAATTATTAAATTGATTATTATAATTCCTAAATTTCTAAGTTGTTGATTTAATGGGTTGATATTATAATAATTTAATTTAATTTGTAATTTGGCTAATTTGTAATTTGGCTAATTTGTAATTTGTAATTTGATTTTTGATTGATTTTTTATTTATTATTTTTATATTTGTTTTAATTATTTATTTGTTGATTCATTACATTAGAGAATTAAACTGCTAGAGTTTAGATTTAGTAACCTCAAATAAATAAATATCGAATATTCCCTTTTGTTGTAATGGTTCTACGATGTTAAAAGATAATCTTGTTCGAATTATCACATTAGCGTAATTCATATATATAAATATTACTTCTTCAAAATTTAAAAAAAAAATTTTACTTCTATTTACTCCTCTAATTTTTGTGATTTCTGCATGCTCATTTTCTTTTTATTCTGGATTTTCTATTTCTTTTGTAAAACTTAAAATTCTTGAAGTTTTTTTTTTTTTTTTTTTAAAAAAAGAATTATTAAAAATTATCGAAAAAAAGAAAAAAAAAAAAATAAAGATTTACAGTAGATAGATACTGTTTATCTTTAATTTTTCTATTATAAAGTAATAATGAATTTAAGTGATTAAAATAAAATAATCAAATGGAAGTTAATGTTGATTCTTTATATTGAATTAAATTTAATCTGTGGATATTGCCAAAAATATAAAAAATTTATTGGTTATATAAAAAGTAAACGATTTTCAAAAAAAAAATAAAAATTTAAAAAAAATAAAATAAAAAAAACTGAAAAAAAAAAAATTAAAAAAAATTAAATAAAAAAAAATAAAAAAAGTGAGAAAAATAATTTATTTCGGTCATTTTTGAAATTGAAATGGAATCAGTAGAAACCACCAACACCGCCACTACAACTCCCTCTAATTCAGAGATAATATCTGAAAATGTTGTGGAGGAAAAAAACACTAATGAAACCAGTACAACAACATTTAACCAAGATGTTGTTTCTGAAACACCAAAAACTGAAGGAACCAACGAAAACAAAGAAAGAAGTAGAGGATTAGAAGCCAAAATTAAACCAGAATTTATTCTTCCATATAAAAAAGTTGAAAAAGTTGAAGTTGATAAAGCTGCAAAAAAAAAAGAATTTAGAAATCAAATGAAAGAATCAATGAATGATAAAGTAAGATTATTATTATTATTATTATTATTATTATTATTATTATTATTATTATTATTATTATTATTATTATTATTATTATTATTATTATTATTATTATTATTATTATTATTATTATTATTATTATTATTATTATTATTATTTGCAATTTATAATTAATTCTTTTTTTTAATAGCTTTGTCCAAAAATTAGTAAAGGATTAGAATGTGAATTTAAAGAAGGTTGTAAATTCAGTCATGACGTTGAAAAGTATTTGGCAAGTAAACCAAAATCAATTGGTGTTTGCCAAAACTTTCAAACCTATGGTGAATGTAAATTTGGATTGAATTGTTTCTTTGGTGAATGTCATATCGTTGATAATAAAACAATTGTAAACAAAGAATTACTTGGTAAAGTTGAACCAACAAAAATAATAAATGAAGTTTCAAATGAAACTCAAATCCAATTAAAAACAAACAACTATCCATTCCCAAAGAGTGAAATTTATTTCAAAGAAAATAATATAACTGCAAGACAATTTAAAGGCAGAAATAACAATAAACAACAACAACAACAACAAAAAAATGATAATAAAAGAAAAGAAAATGAAAAAGATCAAGATGAACAATTAAATAAAAAAATTAAATTGGATAATGAGAATATTTCAACTACAACTGAATCAACTGAATCAATTAAAACTACAGAAACTACAGAAACTACAGAAACTACAGAAACTATAGAAACTACCACAAATACAACAACAACAAACAACACTAAAAATATAAAAGAAGAAGCAAAACAAAGTAATGAACATACAGAGATTGATATAATGACACCATTAAAAGCAAATGAAAAGAAAAGAATTAATTTTGAGAATCAATTGATTTTAGCACCATTAACAACAGTTGGTAATTTACCTTTTAGAAGAATTTGTAAGAGATTAGGAGCAGATATAACTATTGGTGAGATGGCATTAACAACCAAACTATTGGAGGGTACAAAATCAGAGTTGGCATTATTAAAGAGACATCCATCTGAGGATAAATTTGGTATTCAAATCTGTGGATCCTATATTGATTCAGCCGTTAGATGTGCAGAGTTTATTGAGAATGAAATCGATGCAGATTTCGTTGATATCAATTCAGGTTGTCCAATCGATTTAGTTTGTAATATGGGTGCAGGTGCAGCACTCATGGAGAGACCAAAGAAGGTTGAACAACTTCTTAGAGGTATTTCAAGTCATTTATCATGTCCAACCACCATTAAAATTAGAATTGGTAAATCGGAGAGTGCTCCAACTGCTCACAACTTAATTCCTTCACTTGGTGAATGGGGTGCTTGTGCTGTAACTTTACATGGCCGTAGTAGAGCACAAAGATATAGTCGTCTTGCTAATTGGGAATATATTAAACAATGCTCAGAGGTTTCTAAAATTCCATTGATTGGTAATGGTGATGTTTACAACTATCAAGATGTAGTGAACATCTATGATACCTCAAAGGTTTCCTCAATTATGATAGCTAGAGGTGCTCTCATTAAGCCTTGGATTTTTACAGAGATCAAAGAGAAGAGAGAATGGGATATTTCTGCCTCTGAAAGATTGGATTTCATTCGTGATTTTGCAAACTATGGTTTAGATCATTGGGGTTCCGATAGAATCGGTGTCGATAACACTAGAAAATTCCTTTTGAATTGGTTATCTTTCTCTCATCGTTATGTCCCTGTTGGTCTCTTAGAAAAAGTTCATTATATGAATGAAAGACCTCCAGCTTATTTCGGTCGTTCAGATTTGGAAACTTTATTAGCTTCAACCCAAGTTAAAGATTGGATTAAAATTACTGAAATGTTTTTAGGTCCTGTAACTTCTGATTATAGTTTTGTTCCAAAACATAATTCAAATTCTTATGAATCTCAAGGTTAAAAATAAAATAAAAATAATAAAAAGGTTTAAAAAAAATTAATAAATCTATTTTGAGTAATTTTTAAATTTTATTTTCAAACAAATACAATAAAAAAAAAAAAAAAAAAAAAGGATTTGGATTTTTCTTTTTTTTTTTTTTTTGATTTTTTAAATTTTTTTTTTTTTTTTTTATTGTATTTTTATAATTTTGCAAAAACAATTAATAAGTTAAAGAAATGAGTTCAGAAAAACCAACATCAACAACAGTCGAAAAATTGACTAAATATTATAGTTTACAAGTAGTTTCACAAGAAAGATTATATAATTTTTTACCAAAGATTAGTGTATTAGATTCGGATAAAGTTTGTTCTGATTTCATTCATTCATTAATTGATCAGATTTGTGGTAAAATCATTTCATTTGATAGATTTATAAATGATGAAAATCAAAGAATAGTGTATCAACTTATTAGGGTTTACACTTTATTTATAAATAAAGTAGTTGGTAAAGATTTAAAAAAAGAATATGTAAGCTTCAATCAACGATTAATCGTTTTTTTTTCTCAATTCATTTTTCTTCACATAACGAGCTAATTATTTTATTTTTATTCTTTTTTTTTTATTTTTTTTTATAATAATAATTAAAGATTTGTGAAGATTTAAAAACAGCAAATGTAGAAAATATATATATAACAACAGTTTCAGATTGTATCATCTCAAGATTCCAAGATATTAAAAAGGAATTAACAGAAAAATTATCAGCTATTAGTTCATCATCACTTTGCGATTTTGATTGGAAAATGAATGCAATCTTGTCAAGTGATAGAATTAATATCGTACAAGAAAATGTTTTATTATTAAATCTTACAATCGAAACAAATATAAATGATAAAAAAGAACAAGTTTTAATTGAATTATCAAAAAAAGAGTTAGATCATATTTTAGAAACTTTTGATCAAATTAATGAAGTAGGTTTTCTTTGTTTTTGCATTGATAATTTTAGCATTTCATTATTTAATGATAGATTAATTTTAATTATTATTATTATTATTATTATTATTATTATTATTATTATTATTATTATTATTATTATTATTATTATTATTATTATTATTATTATTATTATTATTATTATTATTATTATTATTATTATTATTATTATTATTATTATTATTATTATTATTATTATTATTATTATTATTATTATTATTATTATTATTATTATTATTATTATTATTATTATTATTATTATTATTATTATTATTATTATTATTATTATTATTATTATTATTATTATTAATAATTTTTATTTTTTATTTTTATTATTTTTATTTTTATTATTTTTGTTTTTATTATTTCTATTATTATACTAATAATTTTCATTTTATTACCAGGTAATTCAATCGTTGAAAGTTTAAATGAAAATAAAATATAATAAAAATAAAAAAGCTTAATTGTATAAAAAAAGTAAAAAACTTATATTTATGTATTATTTTGATATTTATTTTAAATTTACAATGATGGGACAAGATTTGTTACTTCTTGTAAAAACTTTTTAGATTCCACTTTACTGTTTGGTTTATAAAATGGATTACTTGTTGTATTTATAAATAATGTCTGTAATCTCTTAAAAAACTAATAATAAAATGAAGTTAGAAAGAATGAAATTCAATACAATTGTAGAAATAAAATTGATAAACATACTAATTTTAAATCAGAATCTTTAATATCTGATGTATCTAAAACTACAATGATAAATTTAATTTTTGTGTTTGTTAAATATCCATATCTAAAAACAATAATTGATTTGTTTTGAAAGCAATGTGGTTAGTTATTCATATCTATAATAATAGACTATCATTATTGATTATACATACACTTTATAATCTTCAGTTGGGTATAATAAACCTAAATACATATCACTTGGTAACTTTTTATTTGAACCAGCTAAGTGGGGAAAGTTGGTTAAGTATAAAAAAAAAAAAAGAAAAAAATAAAAGAAAGAGAAAAATATGAAATTAATCACTTACGTTTATCCTCTATAATATCTAATGAACAATGAACAATATAATGTAATTTTAATTTATTTTCATCAGTAATGCTTGATGAGAAATCTTGAATGAATAATGGGTTATTCTATAATTATAGAATAAAAAATTAATAAATGTAAACTCAAAAATGGGAATACCCAACATAATAAACATTCTTTTTTTTTTATAAATCCTTTTAAAAACGTACTCCTTTTCCAACAATTGCAACACAAACAATTTTCTTCATTTTGTGGTGAATCTGTCAATGTGTTAATTAAAAAATTTTAATGAAAAAAAAAGATTTTTTTCATTTTTTTTTTTTTTTTTTTTTTTTTTTTTTTTTTTTTTTTTAATAAAAATTGAATCCAATTTTTGTACCAATTAATAACTTTATTCATTTTTTTCTAAAAAATTTATATATAATGACCATTTAAAAATTAATAATTCATTTTATTTTGGTGAAAAAATAAAATATAAAAATTAAATAAAATCAAAAAAATAACAAATTTTAAAAAATCGCTTTTTTTTTTTCGTTTTTCATTTTTTTTATTTTTTTTATTTTTATTTTTATTTTTATTTTTATTTTTATTTGAAAATTAATATATATATATAACTATTTTCAGAAACCGTAAAAAAGAAGAATGGAAGCATTTCAAAAGATTCACCCATTAGAGTTTTATAGAAAATTTTTAGTCAGATCAGTTAGACCAGATGGCAGATCTTTAGATGATATAAGAAAAACAACGATTTCTACAGGTTCTATAACAACAGCAGACGGATCATCTTTTGTAAAAATGGGAAATACATCAGTAGTTTGTGGTGTTAGAGCTGAGGTTGGTGAGAAACCATCAACTGATAAATCAAAAATATCATCATATAATGTTCATGAAAATAAAAATATATGTGAGTACTAATAATAATATATTTCAAATCCATTCCTTTGGAATAAATAACAACTGCAATCATACCACAAAAATAAGGTAGTCGATATTAATTTTCAATAATTTTAAATTTTAAAAAAAGTTATAAACATAGAGTTAGGACCAATTTGTTCAAATACATTTTCATCTACAAAACCTTCAGATATAGCAATGTCATTATGTTCAAGATTAAATTCACTTATAAATCGTTTGGAGATACCAGAAACTGATTATTATTTCGATGAAGAAGGTAAAGCATTATGGTATTTATATGTAGATGTTTATTGTTTAGATTATGATGGAAATATATATGATGCAGCTGTACTCTCAATAATATCAGCACTTAAAAATGGTAATTTATTCAATTTTTTTATTATTTATTATTTTATACTATTTAATATCTTTTTATAAATAAAATTGACTAATAAACCATGCTTGCTTGTATATATATTATAATAGTAAAATTACCAAAAGGAGTTATTGAAAATAATGATGAATATTATAAAGATTTAGAATCACCACAACGTAAATTAAAAATTCAACACTATTTAATTCCATTATCATTTTCAGTGATCGATGATTATATACTAGCAGATCCATCATTAGATGAGGAGAAATTATCTTCTGGTACAATCAATATTACATATAATGAACTGAATGAAATCTGTTTATTACTTTCAACTGGAACTAGTTTAATATCAGAAACAAACTTAAAAGATTGTATGAAAAAAGCAAAAGAAAGATCATCATTCATTATAGATTTAATAAATAATAGTAATGTAGATAAATAAAAAACAAAAAAAAAAAAAATTAATAAATTATTTTTTAAAATAACAAAATAACACGGTCATTTATTTCCATTTTATTTTTGAATTTGATAAAGATTCATCTAAAGATTGAATTATTGGATGATTAATTCCTAAATCTTGTTGAATTTTAAATCTAAACTGTGGAACTTTTTTTAATTGCTTCATTGAAACCAAAGATTCCAAAGCCACTTGATAGATGTGATATTGCATTGAACATTCATAACGACGTTGATCATCTTGAATCATACGAGCACATTGTTCAATGAGATCCAAAGGTGCCATATTAATTGTTAAAATTTCAACAAAAGCCTCAATTGGTATATCGGATACAAATGATTTAGTAAAGATACCTTTCTTCTTTGGTAAAATACTATTGATGTATGGCCAGTCTTGTAATCTAGATCTACTGATGAGTTGATTGTAGAGATAGATTTTATTGGATACTTGATAGTTTTCTTTGTAGCTAATTGGTGATGATAATTTATCTTTTGGTGCACTTGGATGATAAACTAAACAATAGTAAATGGTATCACTAACCGATTTACCTACCAATGATGTTGGTCTTGGTACTCTTTGGAAGATTGGATCACCTTTTGCAGCTAATCCAGTATCAAATTGTTCAATTTTAATTTGTCTATCTAATACTGATAGATATGTTTCAACTTGCTTTATGTAAATATCTAAATTATTATTGTTCCCACCATAATTTGCACACCATTGATTTAATAATATTATTTTTCTGTTTAAATCCTTTTCTTGAATTGCCATAAATAGGTTTATATAGATCTCTTCATTTCTTTGGTTTGTTTGTTTTTGTAAACTTATAATATCATTAAATTTCCCAATTCTTCTGAGATAACCTAAAAACATATCATATAAACCAAGGTTTTTGGCTTCACCAATTGAATTTACAACCTCTAAAAATAATCTAATGTTTAAACTATTATATAGATAATGCATAACGGTTAAGCTTGCATCTACATCCATTGATATCACTGATTGTCTAAGGATTTCTTTTTTCTCCTTTATAGTTTTATAATTTGTTAATTTCTTTAATTCTTGATTTAAATTAAATGCTTTAAAGTTTGATGATTGTTCTATCTTAATATTATTACATCGATTTTTTTCTTCTTCTTGTTGTGTTAACGGTGAAGAAGATTGTAAAACGGATTTATGTTTATTTATAAATTTATTTGTAATTCTTAATTCTTCATTCTCTTCTAATAATTTCAAAAACTTTGTATTCATTTGATCTAATGATAATTGTAATGATTCTTTTTCTTGTAATACTTTCATTATATTTGATCTGTATGTATTTTCTTTAGATTCAAATTCTTTATTCATTTGAACTTTTACATTCCTTATTAAATGGTCAACATCAATGGAATTGTCATTATTGTCATTATTATTTTGAGTTTTTAAAGATGATACAGCTGTTGCTGTTTTTGTTGCTACAGTTGAATTTGAGTTTATAATTGTTTGTTGTTGTTTTTGTTGAGGAGGTGGTGGTAATGGCTTTTTAGTTAGAGGTATTGGTTTGGTGTCTTGTAAAAATGGATTTAGCTCATCTTCATTCCCACTCTCATTATTTTCTTTATTAGTAAAGGATGTGGGTGTATTTAAGAAAGGGTTTAATTCTTCATCTGATTTATTACTCATACTTGAAGTTTTCATTAAAAATGGGTTCAATTCATCATCATTTTTAATAGTTTGTTGTTGTATTGGTTGTGTTAGTTGTTGTGGTTGTTGTATTGGTTGTGTTAGTTGTTGTAGTTGTTGATGTTGATGTTTATGATGTTGTTGTTGTTGTTGTTGATGTTGTTGATGTTGATGTTTATGATGTTGTTGTTGTTGTTGTTGTTGTTGTTGTTGTTGTTGTTGTTGTTGTTGTTGTTGTTGTTGTTGTTGTTGTTGTTGTTGTTGTTGTTGTTGTTGTTGTTGTTGTTGTTGTTGTTGTTGTTGTTGTTGTTGTTGTTGTTGTTGTTGTTGTTGTTGTTGTTGTTGTTGTTGTTGTTGTTGTTGTTGTTGTTGTTGTTGTTGTTGTTGTTGTTGTTGTATGTTTGGTTGGGATAAAAATGGATTTAAATAGTTGTCATCGTCACCAACTATATGTTGCTTTGTATTATTAATATTATTGATAGGAGGCAATTGTTTTTTTGTTATATTATCATTAGGTGTTAAAAATGGGTTATCTTCATTTGAAAAATCGTTAGGAACTGAAGGTAGAGATTTTCTATTATTATCTTTATTATTATCGTTATTACAAAGTGGATCAATTATAGGTTTTATAAGAGAAGATGCACCATCAACTGTATTCCTCGTTGGTGTGGGATCAAATGGGTTATCTTCTTCAAAAGGATTCATTGTGATACCACAGAGCAAAAAAAAAAAAATAAAAAAAAAAAAAATAAAAAAAATTTTAAAAAAAAAAGTTAGAAAAATTGAAAGAAAAAAAAAAAATAAATAAACCAATTTCTCATTTTTCTTAAACTTTTTTTTTTTTAGCCAAAGGAGTTCTTGGAAAAAATTTTCATACAACTTAAATAATTAAAACAATAAAAAACTTTTTTTTTTTTTTTAATTTTTTTTTTATTTATTTGTTTATTTATTTATTTTTTTTTAATTTTTAATTTTTAATTATTTATTATATTTATTATTTTATTATGTATTTTTTTTTAATTATTTATTTATTATATTCATTGTTTTATTATGTATTTTTTTTTTTTTTTTTTTTTTTTTTTTTTTTTTTTTTTTAAATTAATTTTTTTTTTTAGTTTGTTACACCAAAGTTCAAATCATATCTATTTGAAGCTATCATTGGGTCAGCAATGAAAATATTTGAAATGGAAGCTTTACCATTGACCATGGTTGCAGCGTTGTAAGGAATCGAAGAGGCTGGTAGAGGAGATGGAACAATGGAAAGTGTTACAGCGTCGGCAGTAATAATATATTGAGAATTTGTGAATGGTGGATTAATGAATTTGAATTGACCTTGAGAATCTGTTTGTTGTTTTTGAATTAAGGTACCATTGGCAAATAATAAACTTACGGAAACACCTTGTTTTCCTTGTTCCCAAGGATCTTGAATACCATTACCATTGGTATCTATAAAGACTATATTACCAAGGGTAATTGGTTTTGGAGAACAGTGGGCTACAAGTTGACCGAGACCAGATGCTTTTCCAAAGGTAACTGGATTGACTGTATCTGAATTATCAGTGAGATAAACTTGGAATGAAGAACGAAGGGAACCATTATTGTTGTTGTAATATTTGACTACACCTTCGAATACAGTAGTTGCATCGAATGAGGCAGATGCAACTTCTGGGAAACCTGGAACTTGGTAGACTGAAAGACCACCAGTATCATCATGACCGATTTGACCCTTTCTAAAGTTATCATTATAGAATTCTCCTACACCAGGACCTTCAATTTGACCTTTATAACCTGATGGACCTAAATGAGCACCAATAACACCTCCACATTTACCATCTCTTTCTGGAACGTAGATACCATTTACCAAACAAACACGAAGAATATCTGGTGCTGATACGAAGCTACCTTGATCACCTTCTCTATCTCTGATACCAATTATCATATCATTGCCATCGAATGCGATGGATGCAATAACTGGTTGTGGATTATCATCGATATCAATCCATGGTTGCCAAGTACTGTTACGACAGACAGTGTTTGAATCGAAATTCTTACAACCTCTGCTGTAGTTCAATGGGAGAGTGAGAACCTTTGTGAAAACTTGAGTTACTGGATCGAAAGAGTGAACGATTGCATTCATATCTGGGATGGTTGGACCACCACAAACTGAACCTGTATAGAATTTACCTTGATGGAAGTTTACTGCAAATGGTTGCCAGAAGTATTTATCTTGAGTTCTTGTACAACCAAATGGAACGGTAAATCTTTGAGTGTTGGTGGCATTTGGTTGAGTATCCAATGGCATTATGATAATATCACGTGTTTGTAAACCAATTACTGCCAATGTACGTGTGTATGGATTGATGTCAAGACCACCAAAGGCTGTACGGTAAATTTCTGAAATTCTGAAATCTGTGTCCAAACTAATATCCATACCTAAAATATCATCGGTACCTTCCAAATCTTTTCCAAGGAAAGAGTCAATTCTAGTGTAGAGTGAGTTTCTACCGGTTACTGTATCGATCTTATAGATGGCATTGAGACGTCCAGGGCCATAGTCTGTACCAAATTTGGTGAAAGCAGAAGCGTAAAGTTGTTTCTTACTACGATCAAATGCTTGACCATAAGTTGTACCTGATTCATAATAGAATGAGAGTGGAGTAATTTGGTTGTGTTGAGTTGAATTGTATGGGAACATAACAATAACTGGTTCACCAGTGTTTGGACCATTTTCATCACTGTTACCGATGACGTAACAACCTACTGAGAGATTTGGTACATCATTACATGTTTCTTCATTAGTAATGAAAGAGAAATCTGCATAACCAGCTGGGACAGTATATGTATTTGGAAGAATTACAGATGTTGGTCTACATGATTCAACCTTATCGCCAGAGCCTGTTGGAAGAGCTGGTGTACCTACAGTAATCAAATAATTACCATCTTGTACGAGATTAAAGAATGAATATGAACCAGTTGCGTCTGTGACGGTAGAGTTAAAAGGAGTCTTGCTATCGGTGTAATAAATGTAAACTGGGATCTTGGCGAGTGGAATATCTTTTGCTGTACCAAATTGGCCACTGATATCATATTTACCGTTACAATTGAAATCTTTGAATACTCTACCAGTTACATTCTTAAGATTTGGTCTAATAATACCAAGATTCAATGTCTTGCATTTGTATTGAGAGAATGGACAAATGACATTGTTGTCATCATTTGCATCCAAAATAAATGTTGAACTATTAAAGTTTGTTAATAAGAAAGAGTTTGAAATAGAACCACTTGCATTGAATTTAGTTGTTAACCAACCTGCTCCTGATGGTGGGATTAATGTGAGAGTATAATTTCCAAGTTGAATGTTTGGAATTGAGAAACTACCGTTAGCTGCTACTGGTGAGGTTGCAATAACTGTACCAATTGGTACAGTAGTTGCAGCACCGTTGACTGCTTGATTGGCAGATTTCAATTGAACAGTGAAATTACCTGGTGGAACTGAACCCATTTCAAAGAGACCATCTTGTAAAATATCATTCCATACATAACCATAGACACCCATTGTTGTGAATACAAAACCTGCATCATGAGTTGGATCTATATATGGTGCAGTGTATGCATTTGATTCATTATCAAATCTTGAACGAATGTCACCTGAAGTAATCATAAGATTAAAGGCATCGGTTCTACCATTTGTATATGCATTATTTTCTATTTGAGTAGATGTTGAGACTAATTTAGTTGGAGTAATAGAATAACCTGCTGGGATAACAAATTGAATGATATAATAGCCTAAACGAACATTATCAATGTAATAGTAACCTTGGGCATTTGATATTGCTTTCAATGGAGTACCATCTGAACCAAGAATTTGTTGACCATTGTTATTTAAGAGGAGAACGGTTACATTTGGTAATGGTTTTTCATCAATATCGAAAATACCATTCTTGTTTGTATCAACAAAGGTTCTAATACCCAATGCAACGTATGGGGTGTTGATACCAATATTGGCCTTATTGTATGCTTGTCTACAACGATTAACATTTGATACAGTTACTACATCTGAACTTGGCATCGTGAATATTGGTGTTGAACGATTTGATGCAAAGAATCTATTGTTGACTAAACCAGATGTGGTGAAATTTGAAATTACATATCGTGGTGGAATTGAAACTGTCATGTAGTATGAACCTGGTGGAACGTTTGGAATTGAATATTTACCATTGACATCTGTGATTGCCATTGGTATTGGTTTGCCGAAAATATCATTTGGAACTGAGCCATCTGCATTGAATAATGTAAGGTTTACATTTGGGAAACCTATTTCATTGATATCATAAATACCATTGAGATTACCATCGGACCATGATTGTTGGCCAATACTGTAACATGGGATTACAATACCTGCATCATTGTTGAGATTTGTCCAAGTGTTTGAACCGTATGTTGGATCTAATGTATAGTTATTCAAAACAATAATTTGACCATTTGGCGCTGCTCTTGATAGACCACCAGTTAAAATTGGAGAATAAGTTGTACCAGTAATATATTTGGTGCTATTGGCTGGAATTGTTAATCTGACAACATATGCAGCTCCATTTGAAACATTTTGGAATAAGTATTTACCATTAGCATTCGTTACTTGACTTGCAATTGGTCCACCTAAAATATCAAATGCAGGAGAAAGATCTGAAGAAACCAATAATTCTACTTTAATACCATCTGCAGGAAGTTCACCATTATCTATAAGTGAATTATTATTTGCATCTATCCAAACAGTATCACCTATATTTTTATCATTTCAAAAAAAAAGTATTAATAATAGATGTAAAACTTTTTTTTTTTTTTTTTTTTTTTTTTGATACTTTACCTATAACGAAAGATTGTGGGACGAAACCAACATTGAACGAGAAATTCTTGTAGAAAGCTTTGAGATTATCTGAAGGGATGGTTTGTAAAGTTGTATTATCAATTTCAATATCAACACAGTATGTGTTATTACCTTTTAAGAAATTATCTGGGCCAGAGATACCAAGTTGATAAGTTGGATTTGGTGGAGTGAATGTAAAACAGTTGATACCAGTTTCTAAACTATCAATTACGTAGAAACCATTAGCGTCAGTTGTTTTAGATTTAGAACCAATTGAAACTGTAACATTTGCAATACCTGGTTCGCCTGAATCTTTCTTTCCATTGTTGTTGATATCCAAGAATACAAATCTACCAACTGCAATCTTGGGTGGAACAATACCAAAGTCTTGATAGATATCAATATAGTTTGCTTTAAGATTCCAAGTTGAATCGACTGGCATAAGAGATTTGTCGTTTTGATTGAGTTCAACTCTAATGTAACCAGTTGCGTTTGCTTTGTTATCTTGAAGGGTGTTGTTGGAGATTGTGTAGCCTAATGGTGGAGTAATTGCCAAGTTATAAACTCCTGGGAAGAGATTATCGAAAATGTAAATACCGCTTGGATTTGTTACGGTTGAAGTGATGAAATTAAAGTTACTGTCATAAATTCTAACACTGATACCTTCGACTACTGGTTCATATGATTCAGCTCCTCCATTACCATTCTTATCAATCCAAATATATGTACCAACTGCGTATTTATATGGGGCTAGACCGAAATTAAAAGTAGCATCTTGATAGGTATCTTCAGTATGACTTGGAATTGAGTATGGTTGGACATTTGGACTAAATACAGATACATAATTACAAGCAGTGGCATTGGAGTTACCTCTGTTAAATGTTGTTGGAGTTAAGAGGGTTGGATAGAATTCTCTTGGTGCTGTGACAGAGACACAGTAATTTCCTGGTAATAAATGGGTAAAGATGTATGTTCCATTGGTATCAGTGGTTTTATTTGCAATTACTTGAGAGGGGTTTGAGCCACTTCTTAAGAAAACTGTAATATTTCCCATTCCCATTTCATTTGGTTGCATTTGACCATCTTTATTATCATCATTGAAAACCATGAAACCTATACTTAATAATTGAGCAGTGAAACCTGCATCAACATTTCTGTTTATGTAATAAGTTGGTACCATATCTGATGGAATTGATTGAGTGACATCGGGACTGGTGATTCTTAGAGAAACTGAAACACGACCTTTACTATTTTCTTTTGATTGGGATGTTATTGGACTTGGTGTCAATTGTTTTGGATAATCAAATTGTACGATGTAATCACCTTGTTCAACATTTACGAAATGATAGATACCATTGATATCTGTTTGTGTGATCATGAGAGTGGTGTTGAATAAATTCATAAGTCTGACGGTCATGTTTGCTAATGGTGAATCTTGTGTGCTATCAAATAGACCATTTCCGTTTACATCATTAAATACAAAGTCACCAATTGAGAATATTGGTGGAATTAAACCGCCATTAATATCATTTCTACAAACAGGGTCGCCATATTTGATTGTGAAGCAACTGATACCATTAGAATTGAATACAGAGTCGTTTGTCATTATTGTCATTATATAGTTATTGGTAGCTAATAAACTTGTGCAATAATTTCCGACAACCAAATTATTAAATACATAATTTCCATTTACATCGGTCGTAGTGGTTTGAGTTGGTAGAGCGGTATTATTTGGAATTAGAGTAATTGTTACGTTTCTGAATGGATCTTCTGTTGGTTCTGGATGGCCATTGCCATTGAGATCAATCCAAATGTATTTACCAACACAATAAAGTGGGACTAAACCAATATTGGCATCATTTTTGGTTCCAGATAATGTGAAACAATATCTTTGAGTTGTATTATCTGAACCATTTGGAGAGAATGGTGAATCTTTTGATGTTTCAACTGCTTTGAAATTTGGTGGTACAACTGCAGTTAAGCAATAATTACCAGCTAATAAGTTTCCGAAACTATAAGTACCTTGAGCGTTTGTTGTTGTGGTTGCTGAAACTGAATTACCAGTGTTTACAAGAGTAAGGGAAACATTTGCTTGAAGTGGATCATCTAAATCTTTAATACCATTGTTAAGTTTATCAATCCAAACATTATTTCCCAATGTGTAGTATGGAGTCAAACCGACATTGATATTGGTTAGATTGGTAGTATTCACATTGAAACAATATAAAGCTTTACTACCTGATGGTGTGAATGGAGAGTCTAATGATGTATTTACAAAAGAGTAGAGTGCAGTGTTGATTGGTCCTGCACTCATACAATAGTTACCTGGAGCAACATCAACAAATTGGTAAAATCCATTTTGGTTTGTAATAGTTGAATTGATTGAGTTTCCTTTTGAGTCTACAAGTGTCATAGAAATGTTTGCAACACCACTAGATGTTGGTAAACGTATACCAGTATTTAATGTATCTAACCAAGCTGTATTACCAATGGTCAAAAGTGGGGTGAGACCAAGATTGGCATTTGTAATGGATGATGTTGTGAGATCGAAACAATAAATCGTACTCTTGTTAAATGGTGAGTCTTGAGATTGAACAACTTGTTGATAATGTGCTGGAATAATCATCTTGATACAATAGGATCCTGGGACTTGATCTTTAAATGCGTACTTACCGTTTCCATCTGTGACAGTATTGGCAATTTGAGTGCCATTTGGAGAGAATAGTGATACTTGGACACCTGGTAATAATGGTTCACCAACTTCTTTAATACCATCATTATTTTGATCAATCCAAACATTTTGACCAATATCAAGTGTTGATACGAAACCTGGATTGACATCAGTGTTGTTATAAGGAAGATTACCATTAAGTCTAACACAATACTCGCCGTTTATAAATGGAGAATCTACACTACCTGTTACTGGAATAGTTCCTAATGGAGTGATGGCATCAATACAATACTTACCCATTAATAATGGATAGAACATGTAGTTACCATAGATATCTGTTTTAGTTGTTTGAAGAACGTTTCCAACGGGATCTTTGAGGGTGAGTTCAACATCAGAAAGGAATTCATTGTCTTGTCTCTTTCCATCATTGTTAATATCCAACCATGCAATATGACCAATACCAAATAGTGTATTCAAACCAATATTTACATCAGAGGTATCCTCGAATAATGGGAAACAATAGCCTCCAGTAGAGTTAGTGACACTATCATCGGAGTCTTCGACAACCATATATCCTTGTGGAATTACAAATTGAACACAATAGTCGCCTGGTAGTAAATTGCCTACACTATAACCACCTTTATCATCAGATCTTGTGGTAGATATAATTAGACCACTGTCCTTTTCATACAATGTTACAGTTACGTTTGGAAGAAGTACGTCACTAGATGAAAGGAATTTAGATAAATCTAAATCGATCCATGTTGTGCCATCAACTACAAGATATGGAATCAAACCAATGTTTACATTAAGTACATCAGAATCAACGACTGAAAGACACGATTGAAGTACTGCTAATGGGTTGGTTGGCGATGTATTGGTGAAGTTTTTGAATGGAGATACATCAGAGAATGCATCAGCTACGTATATTGATGGAACAGTTGCTCTTACACAATAATTACCTGGTTGAACATCAACAAATTGATATTTACCAGAAGAGTTGGTTACAATTGTTCCAATTAAATCACCACTACCATCATAAAGTGACATGGTTACATTAGGTACCAATGATGAGTCACTTCTACGAATTCCATTATTTAAATTATCTAACCATGCATCAGAACCAATGTTATAAAGTGGAATTAAACCTAAATTGGCATTGGTGATTGATTTGTCGATTAAATCGAAACAATATTTGACATTTGAATCGAATGGTGAATCTGCTGATTGAATAACTTGTTTGTAATGTGGTGGAATGACCATTTGTACACAATATGATCCTGGTACTTGATCTTTTAATGCGTATTTACCATTTTCATCTGTGACAAGATTGGCAATTGAAGTTCCATTTGGTGAGAAAATATGGATTTGTACACCTGGTAATAATGGTTCGTCAGCTTCTTCTTTACCGTTGTTATTCTTATCGACCCAAACATATTGACCGATATCGAGTGTTGATACAAAACCTGGATTGACATCAGTTCTATCGATTGGAGTAACTCCTAAGAATGTTAAACAATATTTATCATTGACAAAGAGATTATCTTGACTACCAGTAACTGGGATAGTGCCAATTGGAGTTGATGCGACAACACAATAGTCACCTTGTGGAAGGTTATCAAATATGTAATTACCGTTTGAATCTGTTGTTATAGTATCTAAGACTTTACCATTTGAATCTTGTAATGATAACTCGACACCTGGTAAGATTTCATTATCTTGTCTCTTACCATCATTATTCTTATCTAACCATGATACTGATCCGATACTGTTAAGTGGAGAAATACCAATATTGATATTTGGATTGGATTCAGTTAATATGAAACAGTATTTACCGGTTATTGGATCAACTACAGAGTCTTTTGATGGTTGTACGAATTGATATTTAGCCGAAGCTGTGGTGTCAATACAATAGTTACCTGGTAGTAGATGGTCAAAGTGATAATTTCCATTTGAATCTGTTAAAGCTATCGATGATTGACCAGATCCAGTATTTGTTAATGTAATTACGAACCCTGGCTCGCCGACATCAACTGTTTTATCGTAGGCGTTATTATTGTTTGAATCAATCCAGACAGTAGTGCCAATTTGGAGTAATGGGATAAGGCCAAGGTCTTGGTCTTCTGTTGGGCCATAAACTGTGAAACATGATTCCACTGTCGATGGGGAAGACAATGAAAATGGTGAATCAGATGATTCATTGACTGGGGAATAGTTGGAGGGAACGGACGCATTGATACAATAGTAACCTGGTTCAATGTCATAGAATTGATATTTTCCATTATCATCAGTTGGTATTGATTCAATTACATTTCCATCTTTGGTGAGAGTGAGAACGATATTTGGAATTCCTGGTGAATTGTCTAATTGTATACCAGTATTAAATGGATCTAACCAAACCTTATCACCAATTGGGAATAATGGAACTAAACCTAAATTGGCATTGGTGATTGATTTGTCGATTAAATCGAAACAATATTTGACATTTGAATCGAATGGTGAATCTACTGATTGAGCAACTTGTTTATAATGTGGTGGAATAACCATTTGTACACAATATGATCCTGGTACTTGATCTTTTAATGCGTATTTACCATTTTTATCTGTGACAAGATTGGCAATTGAAGTTCCATTTGGTGAGAAAATATGGATTTGTACACCTGGTAAAAATTGTTCATCAGATTCTTCCTCGCCATTGTTATTCTTATCGATCCAAACATATTGACCGATATCGAGTGTTGATACGAAACCTGGATTGACATCAGTTCTATCGATTGGTTGTGGTCCAGTGAATGTTAAACAATATTTGTCATTGACAAAGAGATTGTCTTGACTGTTTGTGACTGGGACTGATCCGATTGGAGTTGTTGCGACAACGCAATAGTCACCTGGTAATAAGTTATCAAATATGTAGTTACCATTTGAATCTGTTGTTGTAGTTTCTAAGACTTTACCATTTGAATCTTGTAACGATAACTCGACACCTGGTAAGAATTCATTGTTTTCTTTTTTACCATCATTATTCTTATCTAACCATGATATTGATCCGATACTATTGAGTGTAACTAATCCGATATTGATATTTGGATTGGATTCAGTTAATGTGAAACAATATTGACCAGTTGAATTAACCACTGAATCATCTGATGATACTACAAATTGATATTTATCTGGTTGTGTTGCAGTAATACAATAGTCACCTGCTAATAAATGATTGAAATTGTATTGTCCATCGACATCGCTTGAGGTGCTTGATTCTTCTCCTGAACCAATATTTGTTAATGTAATTGATATATCTGATTTTCCAATGTCGGTTGGTTGTTCGAATTTATCATTGTTATTTGAATCGATCCAAACAATTGTACCAATTTCGTAGAATGGTGTTAAACCTAAATTTTGATTATCGAGTGGTCCTGAGACTGTGAAACATGATTTAACAACTGAGTTATCTGATGTTGAAGAGAAGGGTGAATCTAATGATGTATTAACTGCTTGGTATGTATCTGGAATTGTTGCTTCAATACAGTAATCACCTGGTTGAACATCTTCAAATTGATATTTACCATTTGAATCTGATGTTGTTGATTGAATAACTTTACCATCTTTATCGACTAATTGTAACTCAATACCTTCAACACTTGGTGAATCATCAGTACGTTTGCCAGTATTAAGTGGATCTAACCAAACACTATCACCAATTGGGTATAATGGAACTAAACCTAAGTTGGCATTGGTGATTGATTTATCAACCAAATCGAAACAATATTTGACATTTGAGTCGAATGGTGAATCTGCTGATTGAACGACTTGTTTGTAATGTGGTGGAATGACCATTTGTACACAATACGATCCTGGTACTTGATCTTTTAATGCGTATTTACCATTTTCATCTGTGACAAGATCTGCGATTTTAGTGCCGTTTGGTGATGTAATAATGACTTCTACACCTGGTAATAATGGTTCATCAGCTTCTTCTTTACCGTTGTTATTCTTATCGATCCAAACATATTGACCGATATCGAGTGTTGATACGAAACCTGGATTGACATCAGTTCTATCGATTGGTTGTGGTCCAGTGAATGTTAAACAATATTTGTCATTGACAAAGAGATTATCTGGACTATTTGTGACTGGAATTGATCCGATTGGAGTTGTTGCGACAACACAATAGTCACCTGGTAATAGGTTATCAAATATGTAATTACCGTTTGAATCTGTTGTTGTAGTATCTAAGACTTTACCATTTGAATCTTGTAACGATAACTCGACACCTGGTAACGATTCATCATCATTTACAAGACCGTCATTATTCTTATCTAACCATGCGAATGATCCGATACTGTTGAGTGTAACTAATCCGATATTGATATTTGGATTGGATTCAGTTAATATGAAACAGTATTCACCAGTTGTATCGACGACTGAATCATCTGATTTGACAACAAATTGATATTTATCTGGTTGTGTTGCAGTAATACAATAATCACCTGCTAATAAATGATTGAAATTGTATTCACCATTTGAATCAGTTTGAACTGTTGATGTTTGACTATTACCATTGTTTGTTAATGTAATTGATACATCTGATTTCTTGATATCACTTGTTGGTTCGAATTTATCATTGTTATTTGAATCGATCCAAACAAAGGTACCAATTTCGTAGAATGGTGTAACACCGATTGGTGGTTTGACATCTTGGTCAGTAATTGTGAAACAATATTTGACTGTGACAAAATTGTTATCTGTTGAATCAACTGAGAATGGTGAGTCCGATGATGTATTGACTGGTTTGTATTGATCTTTTGGAATATCAGCTTCGACACAATAATCACCTGGTGGAATATCTTTGAATTCATATTTACCATCTGGTCCTGATTTAGTGGTTTCGATTTCATTTCCATCTTTATCAGTTAATCTTATTGTGATATCTGATAATGGTGGTGAATCATCAGTACGTTTACCAGTATTAAGTGGATCTAACCAAACACTATCACCGACATTGAATAATGGTACTAAACCAAGATTGGCATCAGTGATTGATTTATCAACCAAATCGAAACAATATTTGACATTTGAATCGAATGGTGAATCTGTTGATTGAATAACTTGTTTGTAATGTGGTGGAATGACCATTTGTACACAATACGATCCTGGTACTTGATCTTTTAATGCGTATTTACCATTTTCATCTGTGACAAGATTGGCAATTGAAGTTCCATTTGGTGAGAAAATATGGATTTGTACACCTGGTAATAATGGTTCGTCAGCTTCTTCTTTACCGTTATTATTCTTATCGATCCAAACATATTGACCGATATCGAGTGTTGATACGAAACCTGGATTGACATCAGTTCTATCGATTGGTTGTGGTCCAGTGAATGTTAAACAATATTTGTCATTGACAAAGAGATTATCTGGACTATTTGTGACTGGAATTGATCCGATTGGAGTTGTTGCGACAACACAATAGTCACCTGGTAATAAGTTATCAAATATGTAATTACCGTTTGAATCTGTTGTTGTAGTATCTAAGACTTTACCATTTGAATCTTGTAATGATAACTCGACACCTGGTAAGAATTCATTATCTTCTTTCTTACCATCATTATTCTTATCTAACCATGATATTGATCCGATACTGTTGAGTGTAACTAATCCGATATTGATGTTTGGATTGGATTCAGTTAATGTGAAACAGTATTCACCAGTTGTATCGACGACTGAATCATCTGATTTGACAACAAATTGATATTTATCTGGTTGTGTTGCAGTAATACAATAATCACCTGCTAATAAATGATTGAAATTGTATTCACCATTTGAATCAGTTTGAACTGTTGATGTTTGACTGTTACCATTGTTTGTTAATGTAATTGATACATCTGATTTTTTAACATCACTTGGTTGTTCGAATTTATCATTGTTATTTGAATCGATCCAAACAAAGGTACCAATTTCGTAGAATGGTGTAACACCGATTGGTGGTTTGACATCTTGGTCAGTAATTGTGAAACAATATTTGACTGTGACAAAATCACCATTTGTTGAATCAACTGAGAATGGTGAGTCCGATGATGTATTGACTGGTTTGTATTGATCTTTTGGAATATCAGCTTCGACACAATAATCACCTGGTGGGAGGTCTTTGAATTCATATTTACCATCTGGTCCTGATTTAGTGGTTTCGATTTCATTTCCATCTTTATCAGTTAATCTTATTGTGATATCTGATAATGGTGGCGAATCATCAGTACGTTTACCAGTATTAAGTGGATCTAACCAAACACTATCACCGACATTGAATAATGGTACTAAACCAAGATTGGCATCGGTGATTGATTTATCTACTAAATCGAAACAATATTTGACATTTGAATCGAATGGTGAATCTGCTGATTGAACAACTTGTTTGTAATGTGGTGGAATAACCATTTGTACACAATATGATCCTGGTACTTGATCTTTTAATGCGTATTTACCATTTTCATCTGTGACAAGATTGGCAATTGAAGTTCCATTTGGTGATGTAATAATGACTTCTACACCTGGTAATAATGGTTCGTCAGCTTCTTCTTTACCGTTGTTATTCTTATCGATCCAAACATATTGACCGATATCGAGTGTTGATACGAAACCTGGATTGACATCAGTTCTATCGATTGGTTGTGGTCCAGTGAATGTTAAACAATATTTATCATTGACAAAGAGATTATCTGGACTGTTTGTGACTGGAATTGATCCGATTGGAGTTGTTGCGACAACACAATAGTCACCTGGTAATAAGTTATCAAATATGTAATTACCATTTGAATCTGTTGTTGTAGTTTCTAAGACTTTACCATTTGAATCTTGTAATGATAACTCGACACCCGGTAAGAATTCATTGTTTTCTTTTTTACCATCATTATTCTTATCTAACCATGATACTGATCCGATACTATTGAGTGTAACTAATCCGATATTGATATTTGGATTGGATTCAGTTAATGTGAAACAATATTGACCAGTTGAATTAACCACTGAATCATCTGATGTTACTACAAATTGATATTTATCTGGTTGTGTTGCAGTAATACAATAGTCACCTGCTAATAAATGATTGAAATTGTATTGTCCATCGACATCGCTTGAGGTGCTTGATTCTTCTCCTGAACCAATATTTGTTAATGTAATTGATATATCTGATTTTCCAATGTCGGTTGGTTGTTCGAATTTATCATTGTTATTTGAATCGATCCAAACAATTGTACCAATTTCGTAGAATGGTGTTAAACCTAAATTTTGATTATCGAGTGGTCCTGAGACTGTGAAACATGATTTAGATACTTCTGGTGAAGTTGTTGTAGAGAATGGTGAATATGATGATGTATTTACTGGTTTGTATTGATCTGGAATTGTTGCTTCAATACAGTAATCACCTGGTTGAACATCTTCAAATTGATATTTACCATTTGAATCTGATGTTGTTGATTGAATAACTTTACCATCTTTATCGACTAATTGTAACTCAATACCTTCAACACTTGGTGAATCATCAGTACGTTTACCAGTATTGAGTGGATCTAACCAAACACTATCACCAATTGGGTATAATGGAACTAAACCTAAGTTGGCATCGGTGATTGATTTATCAACCAAATCGAAGCAATATTTGACATTTGAATCGAATGGTGAATCTGCTGATTGAACGACTTGTTTATAGTGATCTGGAATAACCATTTGTACACAATATGATCCTGGTACTTGATCTTTTAATGCGTATTTACCATTTTCATCTGTGACAAGATCTGCGATTTTAGTACCGTTTGGAGATGTAATAATGACTTCTACACCTGGTAATAATGGTTCGTCAGCTTCTTCTTTACCGTTATTATTCTTATCGATCCAAACATATTGACCGATATCGAGTGTTGATACGAAACCTGGATTGACATCAGTTCTATCGATTGGTTGTGGTCCAGTGAATGTTAAACAATATTTGTCATTGACAAAGAGATTATCTGGACTATTTGTGACTGGAATTGATCCGATTGGAGTTGTTGCGACAACACAATAGTCACCTGGTAATAGGTTATCAAATATGTAATTACCGTTTGAATCTGTTGTTGTGGTATCTAAGACTTTACCATTTGAATCTTGTAATGATAACTCGACACCTGGTAAGAATTCATTATCTTCTTTCTTACCATCATTATTCTTATCTAACCATGATATTGATCCGATACTATTGAGTGTAACTAATCCGATATTGATATTTGGATTGGATTCAGTTAATGTGAAACAATATTGACCAGTTGAATTAACCACTGAATCATCTGATGATACTACAAATTGATATTTATCTGGTTGTGTTGCAGTAATACAATAGTCACCTGCTAATAAATGATTGAAATTGTATTCACCATTTGAATCAGTTTGAACTGTTGATGTTTGACTGTTACCATTGTTTGTTAATGTAATTGATACATCTGATTTTTTAACATCGGTTGGTTGTTCGAATTTATCATTGTTATTTGAATCGATCCAAACAAAGGTACCAATTTCGTAGAATGGTGTAACACCGATTGGTGGTTTGACATCTTGGTCAGTAATTGTGAAACAATATTTGACTGTGACAAAATCACCATTTGTTGAATCAACTGAGAATGGTGAGTCCGATGATGTATTGACTGGTTTGTATTGATCTTTTGGAATATCAGCTTCGACACAATAATCACCTGGTGGGAGGTCTTTGAATTCATATTTACCATCTGGTCCTGATTTAGTGGTTTCGATTTCATTTCCATCTTTATCAGTTAATCTTATTGTGATATCTGATAATGGTGGTGAATCATCAGTACGTTTACCAGTATTAAGTGGATCTAACCAAACACTATCACCGACATTGAATAATGGTACTAAACCAAGATTGGCATCAGTGATTGATTTATCAACCAAATCGAAACAATATTTGACATTTGAATCGAATGGTGAATCTGTTGATTGAATAACTTGTTTGTAATGTGGTGGAATGACCATTTGTACACAATACGATCCTGGTACTTGATCTTTTAATGCGTATTTACCATTTTCATCTGTGACAAGATTGGCAATTGAAGTTCCATTTGGTGAGAAAATATGGATTTGTACACCTGGTAATAATGGTTCGTCAGCTTCTTCTTTACCGTTATTATTCTTATCGATCCAAACATATTGACCGATATCGAGTGTTGATACGAAACCTGGATTGACATCAGTTCTATCGATTGGTTGTGGTCCAGTGAATGTTAAACAATATTTGTCATTGACAAAGAGATTATCTGGACTATTTGTGACTGGAATTGATCCGATTGGAGTTGTTGCGACAACACAATAGTCACCTGGTAATAAGTTATCAAATATGTAATTACCGTTTGAATCTGTTGTTGTAGTATCTAAGACTTTACCATTTGAATCTTGTAATGATAACTCGACACCTGGTAAGAATTCATTATCTTCTTTCTTACCATCATTATTCTTATCTAACCATGATATTGATCCGATACTGTTGAGTGTAACTAATCCGATATTGATGTTTGGATTGGATTCAGTTAATGTGAAACAGTATTCACCAGTTGTATCGACGACTGAATCATCTGATTTGACAACAAATTGATATTTATCTGGTTGTGTTGCAGTAATACAATAATCACCTGCTAATAAATGATTGAAATTGTATTCACCATTTGAATCAGTTTGAACTGTTGATGTTTGACTGTTACCATTGTTTGTTAATGTAATTGATACATCTGATTTTTTAACATCACTTGGTTGTTCGAATTTATCATTGTTATTTGAATCGATCCAAACAAAGGTACCAATTTCGTAGAATGGTGTAACACCGATTGGTGGTTTGACATCTTGGTCAGTAATTGTGAAACAATATTTGACTGTGACAAAATCACCATTTGTTGAATCAACTGAGAATGGTGAGTCCGATGATGTATTGACTGGTTTGTATTGATCTTTTGGAATATCAGCTTCGACACAATAATCACCTGGTGGGAGGTCTTTGAATTCATATTTACCATCTGGTCCTGATTTAGTGGTTTCGATTTCATTTCCATCTTTATCAGTTAATCTTATTGTGATATCTGATAATGGTGGCGAATCATCAGTACGTTTACCAGTATTAAGTGGATCTAACCAAACACTATCACCGACATTGAATAATGGTACTAAACCAAGATTGGCATCGGTGATTGATTTATCTACTAAATCGAAACAATATTTGACATTTGAATCGAATGGTGAATCTGCTGATTGAACAACTTGTTTGTAATGTGGTGGAATAACCATTTGTACACAATATGATCCTGGTACTTGATCTTTTAATGCGTATTTACCATTTTCATCTGTGACAAGATTGGCAATTGAAGTTCCATTTGGTGATGTAATAATGACTTCTACACCTGGTAATAATGGTTCGTCAGCTTCTTCTTTACCGTTGTTATTCTTATCGATCCAAACATATTGACCGATATCGAGTGTTGATACGAAACCTGGATTGACATCAGTTCTATCGATTGGTTGTGGTCCAGTGAATGTTAAACAATATTTATCATTGACAAAGAGATTATCTGGACTGTTTGTGACTGGAATTGATCCGATTGGAGTTGTTGCGACAACACAATAGTCACCTGGTAATAAGTTATCAAATATGTAATTACCATTTGAATCTGTTGTTGTAGTTTCTAAGACTTTACCATTTGAATCTTGTAATGATAACTCGACACCCGGTAAGAATTCATTGTTTTCTTTTTTACCATCATTATTCTTATCTAACCATGATACTGATCCGATACTATTGAGTGTAACTAATCCGATATTGATATTTGGATTGGATTCAGTTAATGTGAAACAATATTGACCAGTTGAATTAACCACTGAATCATCTGATGTTACTACAAATTGATATTTATCTGGTTGTGTTGCAGTAATACAATAGTCACCTGCTAATAAATGATTGAAATTGTATTGTCCATCGACATCGCTTGAGGTGCTTGATTCTTCTCCTGAACCAATATTTGTTAATGTAATTGATATATCTGATTTTCCAATGTCGGTTGGTTGTTCGAATTTATCATTGTTATTTGAATCGATCCAAACAATTGTACCAATTTCGTAGAATGGTGTTAAACCTAAATTTTGATTATCGAGTGGTCCTGAGACTGTGAAACATGATTTAGATACTTCTGGTGAAGTTGTTGTAGAGAATGGTGAATATGATGATGTATTTACTGGTTTGTATTGATCTGGAATTGTTGCTTCAATACAGTAATCACCTGGTTGAACATCTTCAAATTGATATTTACCATTTGAATCTGATGTTGTTGATTGAATAACTTTACCATCTTTATCGACTAATTGTAACTCAATACCTTCAACACTTGGTGAATCATCAGTACGTTTACCAGTATTGAGTGGATCTAACCAAACACTATCACCAATTGGGTATAATGGAACTAAACCTAAGTTGGCATCGGTGATTGATTTATCAACCAAATCGAAGCAATATTTGACATTTGAATCGAATGGTGAATCTGCTGATTGAACGACTTGTTTATAGTGATCTGGAATAACCATTTGTACACAATATGATCCTGGTACTTGATCTTTTAATGCGTATTTACCATTTTCATCTGTGACAAGATCTGCGATTTTAGTACCGTTTGGAGATGTAATAATGACTTCTACACCTGGTAATAATGGTTCGTCAGCTTCTTCTTTACCGTTATTATTCTTATCGATCCAAACATATTGACCGATATCGAGTGTTGATACGAAACCTGGATTGACATCAGTTCTATCGATTGGTTGTGGTCCAGTGAATGTTAAACAATATTTGTCATTGACAAAGAGATTATCTGGACTATTTGTGACTGGAATTGATCCGATTGGAGTTGTTGCGACAACACAATAGTCACCTGGTAATAGGTTATCAAATATGTAATTACCGTTTGAATCTGTTGTTGTGGTATCTAAGACTTTACCATTTGAATCTTGTAATGATAACTCGACACCTGGTAAGAATTCATTATCTTCTTTCTTACCATCATTATTCTTATCTAACCATGATATTGATCCGATACTATTGAGTGTAACTAATCCGATATTGATATTTGGATTGGATTCAGTTAATGTGAAACAATATTGACCAGTTGAATTAACCACTGAATCATCTGATGATACTACAAATTGATATTTATCTGGTTGTGTTGCAGTAATACAATAGTCACCTGCTAATAAATGATTGAAATTGTATTCACCATTTGAATCAGTTTGAACTGTTGATGTTTGACTGTTACCATTGTTTGTTAATGTAATTGATACATCTGATTTTTTAACATCGGTTGGTTGTTCGAATTTATCATTGTTATTTGAATCGATCCAAACAAAGGTACCAATTTCGTAGAATGGTGTAACACCGATTGGTGGTTTGACATCTTGGTCAGTAATTGTGAAACAATATTTGACTGTGACAAAATCACCATTTGTTGAATCAACTGAGAATGGTGAGTCCGATGATGTATTGACTGGTTTGTATTGATCTTTTGGAATATCAGCTTCGACACAATAATCACCTGGTGGGAGGTCTTTGAATTCATATTTACCATCTGGTCCTGATTTAGTGGTTTCGATTTCATTTCCATCTTTATCAGTTAATCTTATTGTGATATCTGATAGTGGTGGTGAATCATCAGTACGTTTACCAGTATTAAGTGGATCTAACCAAACACTATCACCGACATTGAATAATGGTACTAAACCAAGATTGGCATCGGTGATTGATTTATCAACCAAATCGAAACAATATTTGACATTTGAATCGAATGGTGAATCTGCTGATTGAACAACTTGTTTGTAATGTGGTGGAATGACCATTTGTACACAATATGATCCTGGTACTTGATCTTTTAATGCGTATTTACCATTTTCATCTGTGACAAGATCTGCGATTTTAGTACCGTTTGGTGATGTAATAATGACTTCTACACCTGGTAATAATAGCTCATCAGCTTCTTCTTTACCGTTGTTATTCTTATCGATCCAAACATATTGACCGATATCGAGTGTTGATACGAAACCTGGATTGACATCAGTTCTATCGATCGGTTGTGGTCCAGTGAATGTTAAACAATATTTGTCATTGACAAAGAGATTATCTGGACTGTTTGTGACTGGAATTGATCCGATTGGAGTTGTTGCGGCAACGCAATAGTCACCTGGTAATAAGTTATCAAATATATAATTACCGTTTGAATCTGTTGTTGTAGTATCTAAGACTTTACCATTTGAATCTTGTAACGATAACTCGACACCTGGTAACGATTCACCATCATTTACAAGACCGTCATTATTCTTATCTAACCATGCGAATGATCCGATACTGTTGAGTGTAACTAATCCGATATTGATGTTTGGATTGGATTCAGTTAATGTGAAACAGTACTCACCAGTTGTATCGACGACTGAATCATCTGATTTGACAACAAATTGATATTTATCTGGTTGCGAAACTGAAATACAATAATTACCCGCCAATAAGTTATCGAAGTTATATTCACCATTTGAATCAGTTTGAACTGTTGATGTTTGACTGTTACCATTGTTTGTTAATGTGATTGATACATCTGATTTCTTAATATCACTTGTTGGTTCGAATTTATCATTGTTATTTGAATCGATCCAAACAAAGGTACCAATTTCGTAGAATGGAATTAAACCGAGGTTAGCGTCATTAATTGGCTCGCTGACAGTAAAACAATAACGAGATTTGATTGGTTCTATTGGTGAATTTGGTAATGGAAGAACAACTGAAAATGGTGAATCTGATGATGTATTGTCTGCTTGATACTTTCTTGGAATTGAAGCTTCAATACAGTAATCACCTGGTTGAACATCTTCAAATTGATATTTGCCATTTGAATCTGTTGCTGTCGATTGAATTGAATTTCCATATTTGTCAACAAGTACAAGTGGAATACCTTCAACACCAAGTGAATCATCAGTACGTTTACCAGTATTGAGTGGATCTAACCAAACTTGTTCACCAATGTTATAAAGTGGAATAAGACCGAGATTGGCATCGGTGATTGATTTATCAACCAAATCGAAACAATATTTGACATTTGAATCGAATGGTGAATCTGTTGATTGGTTAACTTGTTTATAGTGATCTGGAATAACCATTTGTACACAATATGATCCTGGTACTTGATCTTTTAATGCGTATTTACCATTTTCATCTGTGACAAGATCTGCGATTTTAGTACCATTAGATGATGTAATAATGACTTCTACACCTGGTAATAATGGTTCGTCAGCTTCTTCTTTACCGTTATTATTCTTATCGACCCAAACATATTGACCGATATCGAGTGTTGATACGAAACCTGGATTGACATCAGTTCTATCGATTGGTTGTGGTCCAGTGAATGTTAAACAATATTTGTCGTCGACAAAGAGATTGTCTGGACTGTTTGTGACTGGAATTGATCCGATTGGAGTTGTTGCGACAACACAATAGTCACCTGGTAATAGGTTATCAAATATGTAATTACCGTTTGAATCTGTTGTTGTGGTATCTAGGACTTTACCATTTGAATCTTGTAATGATAACTCGACACCTGGTAAGAATTCATTATCTTCTTTCTTACCATCATTATTCTTATCTAACCATGATACTGATCCGATACTGTTGAGTGTAACTAATCCGATATTGATATTTGGATTGGATTCAGTTAATGTGAAACAGTATTCACCAGTTGTATCGACGACTGAATCATCTGATTTGACAACAAATTGATATTTATCTGGTTGTGTTGCAGTAATACAATAATCACCTGCTAATAAATGATTGAAATTGTATTCACCATTTGAATCAGTTTGAACTGTTGATGTTTGACTATTACCATTGTTTGTTAATGTAATTGAAACACCTGATTTTTTAACATCGGTTGGTTGTTCGAATTTATCATTGTTATTTGAATCGATCCAAACAAAGGTACCAATTTCGTAGAATGGTGTAACACCGATTGGTGGTTTGACATCTTGGTCAGTAATTGTGAAACAATATTTGACTGTGACAAAATCACCATTTGTTGAATCAACTGAGAATGGTGAGTCCGATGATGTATTGACTGGTTTGTATTGATCTTTTGGAATATCAGCTTCGACACAATAATCACCTGGTGGGATATCTTTGAATTCATATTTACCATCTGGTCCTGATTTAGTTGTTTCGATTTCATTTCCATCTTTATCAGTTAATCTTATTGTGATATCTGATAATGGTGGTGAATCATCAGTACGTTTACCAGTATTAAGTGGATCTAACCAAACACTATCATCGACATTGAATAATGGTACTAAACCTAAGTTGGCATCGGTGATTGATTTATCAACCAAATCGAAGCAATATTTGACATTTGAATCGAATGGTGAATCTGCTGATTGAACAACTTGTTTGTAATGTGGTGGAATGACCATTTGTACACAATATGATCCTGGTACTTGATCTTTTAATGCGTATTTACCATTTTCATCTGTGACAAGATCTGCAATTTTAGTACCGTTTGGAGATGTAATAATGACTTCTACACCTGATAATAATGGTTCATCAGCTTCTTCTTTACCGTTATTATTCTTATCGATCCAAACATATTGACCGATATCGAGTGTTGATACGAAACCTGGATTGACATCAGTTCTATCGATTGGTTGTGGTCCAGTGAATGTTAAACAATATTTGTCATTGACAAAGAGATTATCTGGACTGTTTGTGACTGGAATTGATCCGATTGGAGTTGTTGCGACAACACAATAGTCACCTGGTAATAGGTTATCAAATATGTAATTACCGTTTGAATCTGTTGTTGTGGTATCTAAGACTTTACCATTTGAATCTTGTAATGATAACTCGACCCCTGGTAAGATTTCATTATCTTGTCTCTTACCATCGTTATTCTTATCTAACCATGATACTGATCCGATACTGTTGAGTGTAACTAATCCGATATTGATGTTTGGATTGGATTCAGTTAATGTGAAACAATATTGACCAGTTGAATTAACCACTGAATCATCTGATGATACTACAAATTGATATTTATCTGGTTGTGTTGCAGTAATACAATAGTCACCTGCTAATAAATGATTGAAATTGTATTGTCCATCGACATCAGTTTGTATTGTTGATGTTTCACCATTACCATTGTTTGTTAATGTGATTGTGACGTTTGGTTTTCCAATGTCGGTTGGTTGTTCGAATTTATCATTGTTATTTGAATCGATCCAAACAATTGTACCAATTTCGTAGAATGGTGTTAAACCTAAATTTTGATTGTCGAGTGGTCCTGAGACTGTGAAACATGATTTAACAACTGAGTTATCTGATGTTGAAGAGAAGGGTGAATCTAATGATGTATTAACTGCTTGGTATGTATCTGGAATTGTTGCTTCAATACAGTAATCACCTGGTTGAACATCTTCAAATTGATATTTACCATTTGAATCTGATGTTGTTGATTGAATAACTTTACCATCTTTATCGACTAATTGTAACTCAATACCTTCAACACTTGGTGAATCATCAGTACGTTTGCCAGTATTAAGTGGATCTAACCAAACACTATCACCAATTGGGTATAATGGAACTAAACCAAGATTGGCATCGGTGATTGATTTATCAACCAAATCGAAACAATATTTGACATTTGAGTCGAATGGTGAATCTGCTGATTGAACGACTTGTTTATAGTGATCTGGAATAACCATTTGTACACAATATGATCCTGGTACTTGATCTTTTAATGCGTATTTACCATTTTCATCTGTGACAAGATCTGCAATTTTAGTGCCGTTTGGTGATGTAATAATGACTTCTACACCTGGTAATAATGGTTCGTCAGCTTCTTCTTTACCGTTGTTATTCTTATCGATCCAAACATATTGACCGATATCGAGTGTTGATACGAAACCTGGATTGACATCAGTTCTATCGATTGGTTGTGGTCCAGTGAATGTTAAACAATATTTGTCATTGACAAAGAGATTGTCTTGACTGTTTGTGACTGGAATTGATCCGATTGGAGTTGTTGCGACAACGCAATAGTCACCTGGTAATAGGTTATCAAATATGTAGTTACCGTTTGAATCTGTTGTTGTAGTATCTAAGACTTTACCATTTAAATCTTGTAATGATAACTCGACACCTGGTAAGAATTCATTATCTTCTTTCTTACCATCATTATTCTTATCTAACCATGATACTGATCCGATACTGTTGAGTGTAACTAATCCGATATTGATGTTTGGATTGGATTCAGTTAATGTGAAACAGTATTCACCAGTTGTATCGACGACTGAATCATCTGATTTGACAACAAATTGGTATTTATCTGGTTGTGTTGCAGTAATACAATAATCACCTGCTAATAAATGATTGAAATTGTATTCACCATTTGAATCAGTTTGAACTGTTGATGTTTGACTATTACCATTGTTTGTTAATGTAATTGAAACACCTGATTTTTTAACATCGGTTGGTTGTTCGAATTTATCATTGTTATTTGAATCGATCCAAACAATTGTACCAATTTCGTAGAATGGTGTAACACCGATTGGTGGTTTGACATCTTGGTCAGTAATTGTGAAACAATATTTGACTGTGACAAAATCACCATTTGTTGAATCAACTGAGAATGGTGAGTCCGATGATGTATTGACTGGTTTGTATTGATCTTTTGGAATATCAGCTTCGACACAATAATCACCTGGTGGGAGGTCTTTGAATTCATATTTACCATCTGGTCCTGATTTAGTGGTTTCGATTTCATTTCCATCTTTATCAGTTAATCTTATTGTGATATCTGATAATGGTGGTGAATCATCAGTACGTTTACCAGTATTAAGTGGATCTAACCAAACACTATCATCGACATTGAATAATGGTACTAAACCTAAGTTGGCATCGGTGATTGATTTATCAACCAAATCGAAACAATATTTGACATTTGAGTCGAATGGTGAATCTGCTGATTGAACGACTTGTTTGTAATGTGGTGGAGTGACCATTTGTACACAATATGATCCTGGTACTTGATCTTTTAATGCGTATTTACCATTTTCATCTGTGACAAGATCTGCAATTTTAGTACCGTTTGGTGATGTAATAATGACTTCTACACCTGGTAATAATGGTTCGTCAGCTTCTTCTTTACCGTTGTTATTCTTATCGATCCAAACATATTGACCGATATCGAGTGTTGATACGAAACCTGGATTGACATCAGTTCTATCGATTGGTTGTGGTCCAGTGAATGTTAAACAATATTTGTCATTGACAAAGAGATTATCTGGACTGTTTGTGACTGGAATTGATCCGATTGGAGTTGTTGCGACAACACAATAGTCACCTGGTAATAGGTTATCAAATATGTAATTACCATCTGAATCTGTTGTTGTAGTATCTAAGACTTTACCATTTGAATCTTGTAATGATAACTCGATACCTGGTAACGATTCACCATCATTTACAAGACCGTCATTATTCTTATCTAACCATGCGAATGATCCGATACTATTGAGTGTAACTAATCCGATATTGATATTTGGATTGGATTCAGTTAATGTGAAACAGTACTCACCAGTTGTATCGACGACTGAATCATCTGATTTGACAACAAATTGATATTTATCTGGTTGCGAAACTGAAATACAATAATTACCCGCCAATAAGTTATCGAAGTTATATTCACCATTTGAATCAGTTTGAACTGTTGATGTTTGACTATTACCATTGTTTGTTAATGTGATTGATACATCTGATTTCTTAATATCACTTGTTGGTTCGAATTTATCATTGTTATTTGAATCGATCCAAACAAAGGTACCAATTTCGTAGAATGGAATTAAACCGAGGTTAGCGTCATTAATTGGCTCGCTGACAGTAAAACAATAACGAGATTTGATTGGTTCTATTGGTGAATTTGGTAATGGAAGAACAACTGAAAATGGTGAATCTGATGATGTATTGTCTGCTTGATACTTTCTTGGAATTGAAGCTTCAATACAGTAATCACCTGGTTGAACATCTTCAAATTGATATTTGCCATTTGAATCTGTTGCTGTCGATTGAATTGAATTTCCATATTTGTCAAAAAGTACAAGTGGAATACCTTCAACACCAAGTGAATCATCAGTACGTTTACCAGTATTAAGTGGATCTAACCAAACTTGTTCACCAATGTTATAAAGTGGAATAAGACCGAGATTGGCATCAGTGATTGATTTATCAACCAAATCGAAACAATATTTGACATTTGAATCGAATGGTGAATCTGTTGATTGGTTAACTTGTTTATAGTGATCTGGAATAACCATTTGTACACAATATGATCCTGGTACTTGATCTTTTAATGCGTATTTACCATTTTCATCTGTGACAAGATCTGCAATTTTAGTACCATTAGATGATGTAATAATGACTTCTACACCTGGTAATAATGGTTCGTCAGCTTCTTCTTTACCATTGTTATTCTTATCGATCCAAACATATTGACCGATATCGAGTGTTGATACGAAACCTGGATTGACATCAGTTCTATCGATTGGTTGTGGTCCAGTGAATGTTAAACAATATTTGTCGTCGACAAAGAGATTATCTTGACTGTTTGTGACTGGGACTGATCCAATTGGAGTTGTTGCGACAACACAATAGTCACCTGGTAATAGGTTATCAAATATGTAATTACCATCTGAATCTGTTGTTGTGGTATCTAAGACTTTACCATTTAAATCTTGTAATGATAACTCGATACCTGGTAAGATTTCATTATCTTGTCTCTTACCATCATTATTCTTATCTAACCATGATACTGATCCGATACTGTTGAGTGTAACTAATCCGATATTGATGTTTGGATTGGATTCAGTTAATGTGAAACAGTATTCACCAGTTGTATCGACGACTGAATCATCTGATTTGACAACAAATTGATATTTATCTGGTTGTGTTGCAGTAATACAATAATCACCTGCTAATAAATGATTGAAATTGTATTCACCATTTGAATCAGTTTGAACTGTTGATGTTTGACTATTACCATTGTTTGTTAATGTAATTGAAACACCTGATTTTTTAACATCGGTTGGTTGTTCGAATTTATCATTGTTATTTGAATCGATCCAAACAAAGGTACCAATTTCGTAGAATGGTGTAACACCGATTGGTGGTTTGACATCTTGGTCAGTAATTGTGAAACAATATTTGACTGTGACAAAATTGTTATCTGTTGAGTCAACTGAGAATGGTGAGTCCGATGATGTATTGACTGGTTTGTATTGATCTTTTGGAATATCAGCTTCGACACAATAATCACCTGGTGGAATATCTTTGAATTCATATTTACCATCTGGTCCTGATTTAGTTGTTTCGATTTCATTTCCATCTTTATCAGTTAATCTTATTGTGATATCTGATAGTGGTGGTGAATCATCAGTACGTTTACCAGTATTGAGTGGATCTAACCAAACACTATCACCAACATTGAATAATGGTACTAAACCTAAATTGGCATCAGTGATTGATTTATCAACCAAATCGAAACAATATTTGACATTTAAGTCGAATGGTGAATCTGCTGATTGAACGACTTGTTTGTAATGTGGTGGAATGACCATTTGTACACAATATGATCCTGGTACTTGATCTTTTAATGCGTATTTACCATTTTCATCTGTGACAAGATCTGCAATTTTAGTGCCGTTTGGTGATGTAATAATGACTTCTACACCTGGTAATAATGGTTCGTCAGCTTCTTCTTTACCATTGTTATTCTTATCGATCCAAACATATTGACCGATATCGAGTGTTGATACGAAACCTGGATTGACATCAGTTCTATCGATTGGTTGTGGTCCAGTGAATGTTAAACAATATTTGTCGTCGACAAAGAGATTATCTTGACTGTTTGTGACTGGGACTGATCCAATTGGAGTTGTTGCGACAACACAAATGTCACCTGGTAATAAGTTATCAAATATGTAATTACCGTTTGAATCTGTTGTTGTAGTATCTAAGACTTTACCATTTGAATCTTGTAATGATAACTCGATACCTGGTAAGAATTCATTATCTTGTCTCTTACCATCGTTATTCTTATCTAACCATGATACTGATCCGATACTGTTGAGTGTAACTAATCCGATATTGATATTTGGATTGGATTCAGTTAATGTGAAACAATATTGACCAGTTGAATTAACCACTGAATCATCTGATGATACTACAAATTGATATTTATCTGGTTGTGTTGCAGTAATACAATAATCACCTGCTAATAAATGATTGAAATTGTATTGTCCATCGACATCGCTGGAGGTACTTGATGCTTCTCCTGAACCAACATTTGTTAATGTGATTGAGACATCTGATTTTCCAATGTCGGTTGGTTGTTCGAATTTATCATTGTTATTTGAATCGATCCAAACAAAGGTACCAATTTCGTAGAATGGTGTTAAACCTAAATTTTGATTGTCGAGTGGTCCTGAGACTGTGAAACATGATTTGGAAACTTCTGATGAAGTTGTTGGAGAGAATGGTGAATCTGATGATGTATTTACTGGTTTGTATTGATCTGGAATTGTTGCTTCAATACAGTAATCACCTGGTTGGACATCTTTGAATTCATATTTACCATTTGAATCTGATGTTGTTGATTGAATAACTTTACCATCTTTATCGACTAATTGTAACTCAATACCTTCAACACTTGGTGAATCATCAGTACGTTTGCCAGTATTAAGTGGATCTAACCAAACACTATCACCAATTGGGTATAATGGAACTAAACCAAGATTGGCATCGGTGATTGATTTATCAACCAAATCGAAACAATATTTGACATTTGAGTCGAATGGTGAATCTGCTGATTGAACAACTTGTTTGTAATGTGGTGGAATGACCATTTGTACACAATATGATCCTGGTACTTGATCTTTTAATGCGTATTTACCATTTTCATCTGTGACAATATCTGCAATTTTAGTACCATTAGATGATGTAATAATGACTTCTACACCTGGTAATAATGGTTCGTCAGCTTCTTCTTTACCGTTGTTATTCTTATCGATCCAAACATATTGACCGATATCGAGTGTTGATACGAAACCTGGATTGACATCAGTTCTATCGATTGGTTGTGGTCCAGTGAATGTTAAACAATATTTGTCATTGACAAAGAGATTATCTGGACTATTTGTGACTGGAATTGATCCGATTGGAGTTGTTGCGACAACACAATAGTCACCTGGTAATAGGTTATCAAATATGTAATTACCGTTTGAATCTGTTGTTGTAGTATCTAAGACTTTACCATTTGAATCTTGTAACGATAACTCGACACCTGGTAAGAATTCATTATCTTGTCTCTTACCGTCGTTATTCTTATCTAACCATGATACTGATCCGATACTGTTGAGTGTAACTAATCCGATATTGATATTTGGATTGGATTCAGTTAATGTGAAACAATATTGACCAGTTGTATCGACGACTGAATCATCTGATTTGACAACAAATTGATATTTATCTGGTTGTGTTGCAGTTATACAATAGTCACCTGCTAATAAATGATTGAAATTGTATTCACCATTTGTATCAGTTTGAACTGTTGATGTTTGACTATTACCATTGTTTGTTAATTTAATTGATACGCCTGATTTCTTAATATCACTTGTTGGTTCGAATTTATCATTGTTATTTGAATCGATCCAAACAATTGTACCAATTTCGTAGAATGGTGTTAAACCTAAATTTTGATTATCGAGTGGTCCTGAGACTGTGAAGCATGATTTAACAACTGAGTTATCTGATGTTGAGGAGAAGGGTGAATCTAATGATGTATTAACTGCTTGGTATGTATCTGGAATTGTTGCTTCAATACAGTAATCACCTGGTTGAACATCTTCAAATTGATATTTACCATTTGAATCTGATGTTGTTGATTGAATAACTTTACCATCTTTATCGACTAATTGTAATTCGATACCTTCAACACTTGGTGAATCATCAGTACGTTTACCAGTATTGAGTGGATCTAACCAAACACTATCACCAATTGGGTATAATGGAACTAAACCTAAATTGGCATCAGTGATTGATTTATCAACCAAATCGAAACAATATTTGACATTTGAGTCGAATGGTGAATCTGCTGATTGAACGACTTGTTTATAGTGATCTGGAATAACCATTTGTACACAATATGATCCTGGTACTTGATCTTTTAATGCGTATTTACCATTTTCATCTGTGACAAGATCTGCAATTTTAGTGCCGTTTGGTGATGTAATAATGACTTCTACACCTGGTAATAATGGTTCGTCAGCTTCTTCTTTACCATTGTTATTCTTATCGATCCAAACATATTGACCGATATCGAGTGTTGATACGAAACCTGGATTGACATCAGTTCTATCGATTGGTTGTGGTCCAGTGAATGTTAAACAATATTTGTCATTGACAAAGAGATTATCTGGACTGTTTGTGACTGGAATTGATCCGATTGGAGTTGTTGCGACAACGCAATAGTCACCTGGTAATAGGTTATCAAATATGTAATTACCATCTGAATCTGTTGTTGTAGTATCTAGGACTTTACCATTTGAATCTTGTAATGATAACTCGACACCTGGTAAGAATTCATTATCTTCTTTCTTACCATCATTATTCTTATCTAACCATGATACTGATCCGATACTGTTGAGTGTAACTAATCCGATATTGATATTTGGATTGGATTCAGTTAATGTGAAACAATATTGACCAGTTGAATTAACCACTGAATCATCTGATGTTACTACAAATTGATATTTATCTGGTTGTGTTGCAGTAATACAATAATCACCTGCTAATAAATGATTGAAATTGTAGATACCCTCAGTGTTGGTGATAGTGGATGATATTTGACCATTACCATTGTTTGTTAATGCGATTGTGACATTTGATTTTCCAATGTCGGTTGGTTGTTCGAATTTATCATTGTTATTTGAATCGATCCAAACAATTGTACCAATTTCATAGAATGGTGTTAAACCTAAATTTTGATTGTCGAGTGGTCCTGAGACTGTGAAACATGATTTAACAACTGAGTTATCTGATGTTGAGGAGAAGGGTGAATCTAATGATGTATTAACTGCTTGGTATGTATCTGGAATTGTTGCTTCAATACAGTAATCACCTGGTTGAACATCTTCAAATTGATATTTACCATTTGAATCTGATGTTGTTGATTGAATAACTTTACCATCTTTATCGACTAATTGTAACTCAATACCTTCAACACTTGGTGAATCATCAGTACGTTTGCCAGTATTAAGTGGATCTAACCAAACACTATCACCAATTGGGTATAATGGAACTAAACCAAGATTGGCATCGGTGATTGATTTATCAACCAAATCGAAACAATATTTGACATTTGAGTCGAATGGTGAATCTGCTGATTGAACGACTTGTTTATAGTGATCTAGAATAACCATTTGTACACAATATGATCCTGGTACTTGATCTTTTAATGCGTATTTACCATTTTCATCTGTGACAAGATCTGCGATTTTAGTACCGTTTGGAGATGTAATAATGACTTCTACACCTGGTAATAATGGTTCGTCAGCTTCTTCTTTACCATTGTTATTCTTATCGATCCAAACATATTGACCGATATCGAGTGTTGATACGAAACCTGGATTGACATCAGTTCTATCGATTGGTTGTGGTCCAGTGAATGTTAAACAATATTTGTCATTGGCGAAAATATTATCTTGACTGTTTGTGACTGGAATTGATCCGATTGGAGTTGTTGCGACAACACAATAGTCACCTGGTAATAGGTTATCAAATATGTAATTACCATCTGAATCTGTTGTTGTGGTATCTAAGACTTTACCATTTAAATCTTGTAATGATAACTCGATACCTGGTAAGAATTCATTATCTTGTCTCTTACCATCGTTATTCTTATCTAACCATGATACTGATCCGATACTGTTGAGTGTAACTAATCCGATATTGATGTTTGGATTGGATTCAGTTAATGTGAAACAATATTCACCAGTTGTATCGACGACTGAATCATCTGATTTGACAACAAATTGGTATTTATCTGGTTGTGTTGCAGTAATACAATAATCTCCGGCTAATAAATGATTGAAATTGTATTCACCATTTGAATCAGTTTGAACTGTTGATGTTTGACTGTTACCATTGTTTGTTAATGTAATTGATACACTTGATTTTTTAATATCGATTGTTGGTTCGAATTTATCATTGTTATTTGAATCGATCCAAACAAAGGTACCAATTTCGTAGAATGGTGTAACACCGATTGGTGGTTTGACATCTTGGTCAGTAATTGTGAAACAATATTTGACTGTGACAAAATCACCATTTGTTGAATCAACTGAGAATGGTGAGTCCGATGATGTATTGACTGGTTTGTATTGATCTTTTGGAATATCAGCTTCGACACAATAATCACCTGGTGGGATATCTTTGAATTCATATTTACCATCTGGTCCTGATTTAGTGGTTTCGATTTCATTTCCATCTTTATCAGTTAATCTTATTGTGATATCTGATAGTGGTGGTGAATCATCAGTACGTTTACCAGTATTGAGTGGATCTAACCAAACACTATCACCAACATTGAATAATGGTACTAAACCTAAATTGGCATCAGTGATTGATTTATCAACCAAATCGAAACAATATTTGACATTTGAATCGAATGGTGAATCTGCTGATTGAATAACTTGTTTGTAATGTGATGGAATGACCATTTGTACACAATACGATCCTGGTACTTGATCTTTTAATGCGTATTTACCATTTTCATCTGTGACAAGATCTGCAATTTTAGTACCATTAGATGATGTAATAATGACCTCTACACCTGATAATAATGGTTCATCAGCTTCTTCTTTACCGTTATTATTCTTATCGATCCAAACATATTGACCGATATCGAGTGTTGATACGAAACCTGGATTGACATCAGTTCTATCGATTGGTTGCGGTCCAGCGAATGTTAAACAATATTTGTCATTGGCGAAAATATTATCTGGACTGTTTGTGACTGGGACTGATCCGATTGGAGTTGTTGCGACAACACAATAGTCACCTGGTAATAAGTTATCAAATATGTAATTACCGTTTGAATCTGTTGTTGTAGTATCTAAGACCTTACCATTTGAATCTTGTAACGATAACTCGACACCTGGTAAGAATTCATTATCTTCTTTCTTACCATCATTATTCTTATCTAACCATGATACTGATCCGATACTGTTGAGTGTAACTAATCCGATATTGATATTTGGATTGGATTCAGTTAATGTGAAACAATATTGACCAGTTGTATCGACGACTGAATCATCTGATTTGACAACAAATTGATATTTATCTGGTTGTGTTGCAGTAATACAATAATCACCTGCTAATAAATGATTGAAATTGTATTGTCCATCGACATCAGTTTGTATTGTTGATGTTTCACCATTACCATTGTTTGTTAATGTGATTAATACATCTGATTTTCCAATGTCGGTTGGTTGTTCGAATTTATCATTGTTATTTGAATCGATCCAAACAATTGTACCAATTTCGTAGAATGGTGTTAAACCTAAATTTTGATTGTCGAGTGGTCCTGAGACTGTGAAACATGATTTGGAAACTTCTGATGAAGTCGTTGAAGAGAATGGTGAGTCCGATGATGTATTGACTGGTTTGTATTGATCTGGAATTGTTGCTTCAATACAGTAATCACCTGGTTGAACATCTTCAAATTGATATTTACCATTTGAATCTGATGTTGTTGATTGAATAACTTTACCATCTTTATCGACTAATTGTAACTCAATACCTTCAACACTTGGTGAATCATCAATACGTTTGCCAGTATTAAGTGGATCTAACCAAACACTATCACCAACATTGAATAATGGTACTAAACCTAAATTGGCATCAGTGATTGATTTATCAACCAAATCGAAACAATATTTGACATTTGAGTCGAATGGTGAATCTGCTGATTGAACGACTTGTTTATAGTGATCTGGAATAACCATTTGTACACAATATGATCCTGGTACTTGATCTTTTAATGCGTATTTACCATTTTCATCTGTGACAAGATCTGCAATTTTAGTACCATTAGATGATGTAATAATGACTTCTACACCTGATAATAATGGTTCGTCAGCTTCTTCTTTACCGTTATTATTCTTATCGACCCAAACATATTGACCGATATCGAGTGTTGATACGAAACCTGGATTGACATCAGTTCTATCGATTGGTTGTGGTCCAGTGAATGTTAAACAATATTTGTCATTGACAAAGAGATTGTCTTGACTGTTTGTGACTGGGACTGATCCGATTGGAGTTGTTGCGACAACGCAATAGTCACCTGGTAATAGGTTATCAAATATGTAATTACCGTTTGAATCTGTTGTTGTAGTATCTAAGACTTTACCATTTAAATCTTGTAATGATAACTCGATACCTGGTAAGATTTCATTATCTTGTCTCTTACCATCATTATTCTTATCTAACCATGATACTGATCCGATACTGTTGAGTGTAACTAATCCGATATTGATATTTGGATTGGATTCAGTTAATGTGAAACAGTATTCACCAGTTGTATCGACGACTGAATCATCTGATTTGACAACAAATTGATATTTATCTGGTTGTGTTGCAGTAATACAATAATCTCCTGCTAATAAATGATTGAAATTGTATTCACCATTTGAATCAGTTTGAACTGTTGATGTTTGACTATTACCATTGTTTGCTAATTTAATTGAAACACCTGATTTCTTAATATCACTTGTTTGTTCGAATTTGTCGTTGTTATTTGAATCGATCCAAACAAAAGTACCAATTTCGTAGAATGGTGTAACACCGATTGGTGGTTTGACATCTTGGTCAGTAATTGTGAAACAATATTTCACTGTGACAAAATTGTTATCTGTTGAATCAACTGAGAATGGTGAGTCCGATGATGTATTGACTGGTTTGTATTGATCTTTTGGAATATCAGCTTCGACACAATAATCACCTGGTGGGAGGTCTTTGAATTCATATTTACCATCTGGTCCTGATTTAGTGGTTTCGATTTCATTTCCATCTTTATCAGTTAATCTTATTGTGATATCTGATAATGGTGGTGAATCATCAGTACGTTTACCAGTATTAAGTGGATCTAACCAAACACTATCACCAACATTGAATAATGGTACTAAACCTAAGTTGGCATTGGTGATTGATTTATCAACCAAATCGAAACAATATTTGACATTTGAATCGAATGGTGAATCTGCTGATTGAATAACTTGTTTGTAATGTGGTGGAATAACCATTTGTACACAATATGATCCTGGTACTTGATCTTTTAATGCGTATTTACCATTTTCATCTGTGACAAGATTGGCAATTGAAGTTCCATTTGGTGATGTAATAATGATTTCTACACCTGGTAATAATGGTTCGTCAGCTTCTTCTTTACCGTTGTTATTCTTATCGATCCAAACATATTGACCGATATCGAGTGTTGATACGAAACCTGGATTGACATCAGTTCTATCGATTGGTTGTGGTCCAGTGAATGTTAAACAATATTTGTCATTGACAAAGAGATTGTCTTGACTGCTTGTGACTGGAATTGATCCGATTGGAGTTGTTGCGACAACACAATAGTCACCTGGTAATAAGTTATCAAATATGTAATTACCGTTTGAATCTGTTGTTGTAGTATCTAAGACTTTACCATTTGAATCTTGTAATGATAACTCGACACCTGGTAAGAATTCATTGTTTTCTTTCTTACCATCATTATTCTTATCTAACCATGATACTGACCCGATACTGTTGAGTGTAACTAATCCGATATTGATATTTGGATTGGATTCAGTTAATGTGAAACAGTATTCACCAGTTGTATCGACGACTGAATCATCTGATTTGACAACAAATTGATATTTATCTGGTTGTGTTGCAGTAATACAATAATCACCTGCTAATAAATGATTGAAATTGTATTCACCATTTGAATCAGTTTGAACTGTTGATGTTTGACTATTACCATTGTTTGTTAATGTAATTGATACATCTGATTTCTTAACATCACTTGGTTGTTCGAATTTATCATTGTTATTTGAATCGATCCAAACAAAGGTACCAATTTCGTAGAATGGTGTAACACCGATTGGTGGTTTGACATCTTGGTCAGTAATTGTGAAACAATATTTGACTGTGACAAAATTGTTGTCTGTTGAGTCAACTGAGAATGGTGAGTCCGATGATGTATTGACTGGTTTGTATTGATCTTTTGGAATATCAGCTTCGACACAATAATCACCTGGTGGGATATCTTTGAATTCATATTTACCATCTGGTCCTGATTTAGTGGTTTCGATTTCATTTCCATCTTTATCAGTTAATCTTATTGTGATATCTGATAGTGGTGGTGAATCATCAGTACGTTTACCAGTATTGAGTGGATCTAACCAAACACTATCACCGACATTGAATAATGGTACTAAACCAAGATTGGCATCAGTGATTGATTTATCAACCAAATCGAAACAATATTTGACATTTGAATCGAATGGTGAATCTGCTGATTGAACAACTTGTTTGTAATGTGGTGGAATGACCATTTGTACACAATATGATCCTGGTACTTGATCTTTTAATGCGTATTTACCATTTTCATCTGTGACAAGATCTGCAATTTTAGTACCATTAGATGATGTAATAATGACTTCTACACCTGATAATAATGGTTCATCAGCCTCTTCTTTACCGTTGTTATTCTTATCGACCCAAACATATTGACCGATATCGAGTGTTGATACGAAACCTGGATTGACATCAGTTCTATCGATTGGTTGTGGTCCAGTGAATGTTAAACAATATTTGTCATTGACAAAGAGATTGTCTTGACTGTTTGTGACTGGGACTGATCCGATTGGAGTTGTTGCGACAACACAATAGTCACCTGGTTGTAGGTTATCAAATATGTAATTACCGTTTGAATCTGTTGTTGTAGTATCTAAGACTTTACCATTTGAATCTTGTAATGATAACTCGACACCTGGTAAGAATTCATTGTTTTCTTTTTTACCATCATTATTCTTATCTAACCATGATACTGACCCGATACTATTGAGTGGAACTAATCCGATATTGATATTTGGATTGGACTCAGTTAATGTGAAACAGTACTCACCAATTGAGTTTACAACCGAGTCTCCTCCGGTTGATACAAATTGATATTTATTTGGAAGCTCAGCATTGATGCAATAATCACCTGCTAATAAATGATTAAAATTATAAACACCTTCATTATTTGTAGAAGTTGAAGTTGAAACTCCAGATCCAACGTTAGTTAATGTAATTGTAACGCCTGGTTTAAGAATGTCATTTTTAGACTTTTCATATAAGCTGTTTACATTTCCATCGATCCAAACAAAAGTACCAATTTCAAGTAATGGAGTTAAACCCAAGTCTTGATTATCAAGTGGACCAGAAACTGTAAAACATGATTCAACATTATTGTTATTTGAAACTTGGAATGGTGAATCCAATGATTTATTAACCAAAGAGTATGTTTCTTTATTAATGGTTGCTTCGATACAATAGTCACCTGGTGGAACATCGTCAAACTCATAATTACCATTTGAATCAGATATGACATTACTAATTATATCACCACTCTTTTGATCAATTAAACTTAAAGGGATATTAGCAACACCTGGCGAGTCTGGTAATTGTTTGCCAGTATTAAATGGATCTAACCAAACTTTATCACCAATTGGGAACAATGGAACCAAACCAAGATTAATATCGTTTCTGGATGTAGAATTAAGGTTGAAACACGAAACAACACTAGAATTGAATGGTGAATCTAAACTCATTACAACTTGCTTATAGTGATCTGGGATTGTCATTTGCACACAATAGTCGCCTGGTAACAATCCAATGAACTGGTAATCACCATTTGATGTTACAACCGATTGAATTTGACCTGTTTTTTGATTTGTAATTGTAACTGTAACTGATGTGTTTGATAAAAGATTCTCTTTTGATTTATCGAAAGATCCATCATTATTCGAATCGACCCAAATGTATTGACCAACGCTAAGTTTTGTTGTGTAACCAACATTTACATCTGTTTTGCTTGGATTATCACCTGCTACCAAAACAAAACAATATTTACCTGCGGCATCGAATGGAGAGTCTGAACTCTTTGGTAATAAAGAGAAGGAAGAGTTGATATTGGTTGCAACAACACAATAATCTCCTTCTGGTACATTAACAAAACTATATTGGCCTTTGGAATCAGTTAAAACGCTTTGAACAACTGTACCATCTGAATTATTGATCAATGTCATATTAATATTTTCTAAACCGCTTGAAATATCATCGTCAATGAGGTTATTGTTTTCATCTACCCATGCATGAGTGCCAATTGTAAACAATGGTCTAACTAAACCAGCATCAATAGTTCTATCAATGAAAGATGCTTTCAATGAACCATCAACTAATGGATCAACTGGAGTTACTTTATCATTATTAAATGATAAATCAATTGAATTAATTAAACCAAGAGAGTTTGCTTTATTATCAGTAGAGAGTGAAGTAACTGCATATCCTGATGGAATAACAAATGCAACATCGTAGACACCTGCTTGAAGACTATCAAATACATAATGACCTTTGGAATCGGTAAGAGTATCAGCAACATGTTGACCAGATTGAGAGAGAATTACTTTGACACCCTCTGCTGAAGTATCAACTGAACTATCGTATAATCCATCACGATTACTATCGATGAAAACGAAATCACCAATTGCAAATAAGCTCATAACGATACCTTGATCCAAAGTATCATCAATATAGTCACCTAATAATGGAGTAAGGTAATGTTTGGTATAGGATGATGCAGGATCAGAGTTTTCAATATTTAATGTGAAGCAAACTTCACCATTCTCATCACCAACACTATAGTAAGAGGTTGATACTGCTTTGTATCCTTGTGGAATCACAAAATGGATACAATAATTGCCAGCAGCCAAATGGTTGAAACTGTAACTTCCGTCCTGTGCACTTTGAGTGGTTAATAATTCAGATGTTTTTTCGTTTACGAGGTTAATTGTAACAAATGGTGCACCTTGATCATTGGCTGGATTATAAACTGCATTTGAATCTTTGTCAATCCAAACTAAATCACCAATTGCGAAATCAACTATATAAACACCTGCATTTACTGTTGGATCAATTTTATTTGCCAAAAGATATGGTGGTAAACCATTACTTGCTACTAATTGTGGGTTTTGTGGTGTGAGATTAATTTGTTGAACAAGTCCAGTGACATCTGGTCTTGATTCATCAAATTGTGGAGAAAACTTGTAAAGGTTACTTGGAAGAATAAATTGAGCATTGTAAACTCCTGCTGCCAAACCATCAAACGAATAAGAACCATTGGATGAAGTTTTTGTTGAGGCAATAACAACACCATTGAGTAAAAGGTTAACGGTCACATTGGCAACACCGGTTGTTTCTGTTGGGCCACGTTCTGAGTCTCTGTTTGAATCTAACCAAACATATGAACCAATTCCATAGAGATCAATAACAAAACCAGCATTTTGATTTTGTAAAACATCAGTTGCTTTAATTGATGGGTTTGTATTTGGAACTACTGTATTATCATTAACTTTTGCTGAACGAATCCAACCATTACCATCTGCCAATGATTGGGAAGTAGTCTTGGTATCATGATAACCAACTGGAGCAGTAAAATGAATATCATAGTCGCCAGAGACTATTAAATCGAAAAAGTATTTTCCAAGTGAATCAGTGGTAGTAGATGCAAGAGGAATAGCAGATTGACCTGATTTGAACAATTGAACAAGAACACCTGGTAATGGTAAATCTTGACTTGCCAAAGAATAAAGGCCGTCACTGTTTGCATCTTTAAATGTAAAACCAGATAATGCAAAGGTTTTAGTCTTCATACATATGTTTACGTTAGCTAAGAGATGGTTGGTAGTTGGAAGAATGAGAATATTGGAAGAGGATTGAGTGAGAGTTGTGGTGTTTTCAAATACTTGCAAACCATCTAAATAACCATCTGGTGATAAACGAGTAAGAGATTTTGATGAGAAATAGTAACCATCTGGAAGGACGAAACGAACACTATAGATTCCTGCTGATAAATCATCGAAAACATAGTTTCCAGCGTAATCAGTTTGGGTGGTTTTCAAAACAGAGTGAGAAGGAGTGGTTAACTGAACGGTAATACCAGATAGGTTTCCATCGCTGACGCCATTATCATCATGATCATTACAAACATTACCCGAGATGGCATATCTAATTAAAGTGATACCACCATTAATTTTTGGATTCCAATAGGTGGCATTGATTCCACTATTTGGAGGGACTGAAACTACATTTGTTCCATTGAGAGTGAGAACAAAGGTATTGGAGGAACCAGAGATTGAATTCATTACATTATCAGGACCATTTGAGCTTATCATATAACCAGATGGTGGATAGATTTTAACAACATAAGCACCCTCTGGAAGGTTATCGAAAAAGTATTTACCATTGATATCAGTGGTTGTTGAAGCGATTAATCTTGTGGAAATGGCGTCATAAAGTTCAACTTTTACATTTGGGGCAAACAATTCAGTTGGTTCATGTGTACCATCACGATTTACATCGAAAAATACATAGTTACCAACTGCAAACAAAGTACTATCTTGACATTCGCCTAAAGCAAGTAAAGAGTAATATAATGCTTGACCTTTACAAATCTCTTCATTGCAATGTACACCTTTAACTGATAGTATAATCTTGGAAATCATTTGATTTGGCTCCAAAATGATATAGGTATTGAAGCCTTTGTTTGACCACGTTAAATCTAATGTTGCGCTATTGTGTGATTGTTTCACTGCTGGTGGGTGATGGAATGATGTGTTTGTTGGATGATGTGTTGATAATAAACCATGATCCAATGTATCCCAATTTAACATATTCACTGGGTAGCCATAGGCGTCATACGAGTCTACAACCATTGAAACTTCTGAATTCACTCCAAAAATCAACAATAGGAAACGTTCAACTGGCTTTGTGAATTCAAATACAACGCTTGATGTTGCATTACCACATGAATAATGCATTAATGATTTGATATCAGTACGACCAGTAATATTAAAGAAATTCACATTTTCTAACAACTCGCTATAATGATGGGTTTGGCCCATAATCACTGGATTTTGGGATCCATTCACAGAAACTTTTACTGATGGGAAATCATTTGTCCATGTTAGCTCTGCTTCATCTACCAATTCAAAACCAGTTGGTGAAATTGGTGAAAAGTCTAAATAACTTTTCTTTGGAATACAGTTTGAACAAATTTCACCATATTTTCCAGGTCGAATTTTTGATGGAACCCCTAATCCTTCCGAATTTACGATTCCGATTACTAAATTAAATAATATAATATATATTATAAATAAATAACCATTTGAAAAATGGTTATTTTTAAACTTCGTTTTAATGGTACCCATTTTTTTTTATTCCAAATAAAATTAAAATAATGGGTAATTATTAAAATTATTTGTTGATTCTTTTTTTTTTTTTTTTTTTTTGTTTTGTTTTTTTTTTTTTTTTTTTTTTTGATTATTTACAGATATAAAAATAGAAAAAACAAAATAATAAATAGAATAATAAAAAAATTATAATTTAATTTTTTAAAAAAAAGGTTGGGTTGATGCTATTTACAGGAACCTATTGCAAAAAAAAAAAAAAATTAGAAAATTATTTATAAATATAGAAAATTTTATTATTATTATTTTTAACTATTATTATTATTATTATTATTATTATTATTATTATTATTATTATTATTATTATTATTATTATTATTATTATTATTATTATTATTATTATTATTATTATTATTATTATTATTATTATTATTATTATTATTATTATTATTTTTAATTATTAATAATATTTTTATTACTATTAATTGAAACTATCTCTTTTATTTACTATCATTAAAACATACCTTTTTTTTTTATTTAAATTAGTTTTTTTTTTTTTTAATAAAAACTATCTAATATAATTAAAATTGAATAAAATTAGTATGAATAAAATTACTATTATTATTATTATTATTTCTTTACTATGATACAAACTTTTTATATTTGTAGTGTAATTAAAAAAAAAAAAAAATTTCATTCAAGTTCAATCCAATTATTGATTTTTTTTTTTTTTTTTTTTAAAATTATTATACATAATTTAAAAGTGTTGTATATTTTTTTTTTTTTGCTCCGAATCAGATGCAGTTTAATAATACCAGCTTTTAAATTTGCGCAAAAAAATTACCACAGACACCAACTCCAGTGGTGCCACCATATTTGATTTAATACTATTTTACAAAAAAAAAAAAAAAAAAAAAAATTAAAATATTTTTGTTGTTTTGTTTGTTTTTTGTTGTTGCAGTTGTTATTGTCGTTGTTGATTGTATGGAAAAAACAAATTTTTAAAGTATTATAATCTAAACTATGAATACCACTAAATTCATGGCTATTAGATTGTTGAGAGGTTAAAAAATAATATTATTATTATTATTATTATCATCATTATTATTATTAATATTATTATTATTATTATTATTTTTTTTTTTTTTTGTAATCATTAATGTGGGGTTGAGTGTGTTAGTGAGTATTGTATTTGTGTGGTGTGTGTATGTGTGTGTGTTTTTTTTTTAATATTAAAATTCAAAGGGTATCCACAATGATTTTTCATTCACCAAAAAAAAAACCAATTTTGGAAAACACTTTTTTAAATTTTTTTTTTGAATTTTTTTTTTTAAATTTTTTTTTTTTGTGTTTCTATTTTTAAATTTCATCACCACACACAAGTGTGTTTAAAATTAACCTAATTTTGAAAAAAAAAAATTTCACACATAATCTTACAAGAAATATATTAAATTCACCATATTATTGCACCAGTAATCATAAAATATTTTTTTTTTTTCTCATATTTTTTTTGGATGTATTTAATTTTTTTTTTTTTTTTTTTTTTTTTTTTGTATTTGATATTGGTGTGATGACCATTTTAAAATTGTTTTTTTTTAATATATTTCTGAGCCACCACTGTGTGATTTAATTATAAAAAAAATATATTAATCGCCACAACAAAAATTATTCACTACAAATGTTATTATTATTATTTTTATTATTATTATTATTATTATTATTATTCTTATTTTTATTATTGGTATTTAAGCCTTCAAAAATTTATATGAAACTGAGCAAATAGTAATTTTATAGAAAAAGGTCTTTTGGTATGTGGAAAAACTGAGAGCTATTATTATTATTATATGTTAAAAAACTAATATAATTAAAATTAATTTATATTCATTAGACCCTATTTTTTGAAATTTGTATTTTTGAAAATCTCATTCTTTATTTCTTTTTATAGAAAATTAATTGTACCGATCTGACAAATTTTTATTTTATTTTTTTTTTATTCTTTTTTTTTAAAAATATTAAAAAAAAAATATATATATACATATATATACACTATTGTTTTATTATATCACAGAGAATTTCTTCATATTGCTATTTATTTCAAAATTTTTATTTTTATTATTTTTTTTTTAATATTTTTGTTTTTATACATTTCTTTCAAAGCTTTTTAGAACAAAAAAAAAACGAAAATAAAAAAAGGTTTCAAAAAAAAAATTAACATTAATTTTGGTGGTAAAAAAAAAGAAAAAAATAATTTGTTTGAAAAATTTTCCAATGGGAATTATTTGGTGAATTTTAAACAATTAACTTTAAAAAGAAATTAAGGAATAATTTGAGAAAATAATGATTTATTGATAATTTAACGTCTATATCGATCTCTTTCCCCGTCTCTCCCTCTGTCTCTGCCTCTATCGCTGTCTCTTTCTCTTCCTCTGTCTCTGTCTCTATCTCTGTCTCTTTCTCTTTCCCTCTCGATGTTCCTGTCTCTGTTCCAGTCTCTGTCTCTGTCTCTGTCTCTATCTCTATCTCTTTCATATTCACTTTTATAATCTCTATCATCTCTTCTTCTTTCATGTTCATTTTTATAATCTCTATTATCGCTTCTTTTTTCTCTATCATGTGAACTATTATAATCTCTCTCATAGTTTCTATCTTTGTGTCTGTTATCGCTGTTTGATGATGATTTAAAGTCATTTTTATAATCTCTATTATCGTTTCTTTTGTCTCTATCCGCTGAATCTTTTTCATTATATTTCTGCTTTTTTAAATTTCTATCATCACCAGTAACATAATCATATCCTTTTGTACCAGATTCTTGTTGATAGTTTTTATTCAATATATGCTTTCTATCTAAACCACCACCACCTTTTCCTTTTGTTAGAAAGTTTTCTACCAAAAAAAAAAAATTAGTTAAAGTTTTCTACCAAAAAAAAAAAAAAAATAAATAAATAAATACTCAATGAATTTTGATTATTTCTAACTTTTGCAACAGATTGACAAAAATCTACGTGAATTCTTCTTTCATCGATTAGAATATTTTCCATTTTAAGATAAGCTCTTTCACATTCTTCCTTTGAAGAGTATTCAACAAAGGCATAACATAGAGAATCGTTTGTAACTTTATCACGTACGACTTCACAACTTTTAATAGTACCACATTGAGAGAAAACTAATTCTAATTCTTCAGTTTCTGTAATTGGATTTAATTTACAAACAAATAATACATGATCGGGTGGTCTAATATCTGCACTTGGTAAAACACCAATCATTTCTAATAGTTCCGATCTTGATTTGGCATCTTTTTCATCGATGATTTCATTAATCTCCTCTTTGGTTTTACCACGATTTTCTTTATCAAGATCATCATCAATCTCGAATCTATTATCATTTTTATCTTTAATGAATTTTGGTGATTGATTTGGTAAATGCTCTACTAACCCATTCGGATCAGTGAATGGATCATCCAATATAATAGTATGTAGTATACGTATATTCTGTAATGGCCTATTGTTTGAGTCAACAAAAGTAGAATTTATTTTATTTAATACTTCTATTCCCTCAACAACTCTACCAAAGATTGTATGTTTATCATTCAATTCGCCAAGATTCGATTTCAATGTTATATAAAACTTTGAATCATTCCTATCCTTTGATGTATTTGCCATTGCTACCATACCAATTTCATTATGTCTAAGACTCTTTTTAATTTCATCTTGAAAATAGTTTGCTTCATTACCATACAATAATCCATAAATTGATTCTCCACCTTTTCCTGTATTACTTGGATCACCACTTTCAACTAAAAAATCTTTTTGAACATTATAAAATAAACAAAAATTATAATATTTTATTTTACATACTAAATTTTAAAATAATAATTAACTATTAATAATTAAAATTTTGAATTTTATATTTTGATGTTTTTTCATTATACATACACTTTAAAAAATTTTTACAAGTTATTGGACATTCTTCTGTATTTAAATCAATAACAATATCACCAAGATTCGTTTCAATTAAAACACTCATTGAAAAAAAAGAAAATAAAAAAAAAATAAATAAATAATTATGAAGTTATGTGGGTGTATGTTTTTGGTGAAAATGAAATAGTTTCAATTTTTTTTATTTTTATTTTGCAAGTTTTTAATTTTTTTTTTTTTTCAAATTTTTTTTTTTTTTTTTTGGTAATAGTAAGGATTATTATAATGATTTAATCTCTTCTGTAATAGTCTCTTGAATCTCTGCCTCTATCATCACTACCACTTGATCTTCTATCACTACCACGATCATGATGATGATGGTGATGATCAACATGTGAAGATGAGGAGGAAGAGGAAGAAGAAGATCTTCTTGAATCACCACCTCTATCATCACCACCTCTTCTTCCATATGGCGAATATCTTGTGTCGTTGTTATATTTTGGATAGGTTGGGTATGATGGATAGGATGGATATGATGGTGGATAATTGTAATAACCCATACCTGGTGCACCTCCATATGGTGGTGGAGCCATTGGATATTTAGAGTAACTACCTGGATAACCTGGATATGATCCATATGGATTACCACGTGGATCACCTCTCATGTGATGATGATTATTTGGTCCACCATAACTACCTCCATATGGTCCTTTTAAATAAAAAATATAAATGAACAATTAGTATAATTTCATTTATAATTATTCTTTATTATTCTGTTTTATTATTTATTATTTATTATTATTCATTATTATTATTATTATTATTATTTACATACTCTTTTTTCTTTCGCTACCCATATAAAAGCCAGGAGTTGGATCACGTGGTTTTGATCTCTTTGATTTCTCAACTCTAATTGTATTACCATCAATTTTTGTTGAATCTAAACGTTGAATAGCATCTTGTGCTTCATCATCAGTTGAATATGTTACAAAACCAAATCCTCTTGATTCTTTAGTGTTTGGATCTAATAAAATAATGCACTCTAAGACCTATTATATAAAATAATAAAAAGATTATTAATAATCATTTTTTTTAAATAGTGGAAATAAAAAAATAAAAAAGCTATTTTTAGATTTGGTTGAACTGAACTGAACTGAACTGAACTGAACTGAACTGAACTGAACTGAACTGAACTGAACTGAACTGAACTGAACTGAACTGAACTGAACTGAACTGAACTGAACTGAACTGAACTGAACTGATATGGACCGAACTGAGCTAGACTGGAATATGTGTATATGGGCTGTTTTGTTGAATTGAGGTGAGGTTTGAAAGGAATATATATATATATATATATATATATATAGAGTGAAAAGGGTGGTGAATATAAATGTATATAAATATATTTTACTTTTCCAATTGCTGCGAATGTGTCTCTAAGATCGGATTCTCTTGTTCTTGGGTTGAGGTTGGATACATGTAAAGTGTTGCCTTTGTTTTGGTCAATGTCTGATGTGTTGGTATTTGGTGGAGATTCAGAAGATGTTGGAGGTGATCTCATTTTTCTATTGTAAATAATATTATATTTATTGTGCATATAATGAGAAGAGTTTTATATATATGGAAAAGAGTGTTTTTTTTTTTTTTTTGGTTGGTAAGGATTGGAAGTTGATTAATTTTTTTTAAAAAAGGAGTGTAAAAAGGTGAGGGCAGTTGATTATTTTATTGTCATTTCTCTATTTGGCTCTTTTTTTTTATTATTATTTTTATTTTTATTTTTTTTAATTAAAAATAGTGAACTTAAAAAAAAAAAAAAAATTAAAAAAATTTACCTATCAAACTCTCTATCTTCATCATCTTTGTAGTTATCTCGGTTTGGTTCATCTTTATAATTGTGGCCTAAGTTATCGCCATTTGAACTTCCATTACTATGTCTAGTATCTCTGGGAGAATGCATATTTATGTGTGTATTTATATTTTGTTTTTATTCAGTTGGTTTATAAATAATTTTTTTTTTTTTTTAAAAAATTAAATTTAGTTGTTGAAATTTTTTTTTTTTTTTTAAAAAAAAATAAAAATAAAAATAAAAATAAATAAAAAAAAAAAAATTAAAAAAATTAAAAAAAAAAAAGTGGAATTGTTAAAAAAAAAAAAATAAAAAAAATAAAAAAATCTTTATTTTATTTTTTTTAAAGTTGTGAACAATAAACCGTTTATAACTTTTTGAAACATTGATGACTTAAAGTTTGTAAAATTATTACTAATATTATTTAAATTCTTTATGGAATTTAAAAATAAAGGAGTTTCTAAAAGTGGAGTTTTTTGATAATTTAAATGACAATAATGATCATTTAAAATTGTTTTAGAATTAAATTCCAATGGTATCTGTTTTAGAAACTCAGTTTTAAAACATTTTTTAGATGATAATGATAATGGTAGTAGTGATGGTGATGTTGGTGGTAATGGTAATAGTGACGGTGATGAAGATAAAAAAGAAAAGAATTTCTCAGTATGATGATTATAGGATTTTATATCTTCAGCATATAGGGCATGACCAGCATCTTTACAAATGTAAATTAAATTTGGTTGAATTCTATCATAGGTTCTGACCACTCTTTTCCAATCTATGAAAGGGTCTTGGGTACCAAAAAACATTACAATTGGGAATGGTCTTTTCAATAGCATATCTTTAGTTTTATATGGTTGTTTAATTTTATAAAAAATTAAAGAGTAAAGATGGGAAAGTTTAGTTTTAAATGGTACCAATTTTAAATCATTTGCCAATTTAGCAGTTAATGGAATAACATAGTCTCTATTTTTACCAATTGAATTAATTTGTGATTTAGATTCTAAATAAGATTGTGAAAACATTAAATTTGAAATTAATGTTGGTTCATCAATATTATAGAGAATTGAATCAAATTGAACTCTTAGTAACCTTTGTATACCACTTTGAAATATCATGTTTTCAATATTTGAACAAAAACTTGTAAGATTTAAAGTTTTAATTCTATTTGGTGCAATTATAGATAGTTCATAGGATACTGATGCTCCCATTGATATACCAACAACATTAACTTTATCCCACTTCAAATGGTCCAATAATTCTAATGTGTCCGATGCAAGATCATAAACACTTGAAAGTGAAGAGAATGTTGATTCACCAATACCAATATGATCAAAAATACATATTTGATACTTTGAAAATCTTTTAAAATATTCCACTGATGATGACCAATTCTTTCCTTTTGATAATGCACCCATAACAAATAATATCTTTTCTTCTCCTTCACCAAATACTTTATATGCCATTTTAAATGGTTTATTTCTATTTTTACCAATTATTGCAAATTCACTCATTATTAAACTTTTAGTTTTGTTAAATTAATTCTAAAAAATTATAATTACATTTATTTTTTTTTTTTTTATTATTTATACTTTTTTTTTTTTTTTTATTTAATAAAAATTAATTCTTTATTTAATTTATTTAATTCAATCAAAAAAAAAAAAAAAAAAAAAAAACTATGATTATGATAATATCCTTTTCAAATTATAAATCACAACCTATTCCAAAAATTTTTTTTTTTTTTTTTTTTTTTTTTTTTTTCATGTATCAATTTTATCTAATTACTACTTCAAAGCAAATAAATTTTTTTTTTTTTTATTCTTTCTTTATAACTGAAAACTTTTCAAAAATGTGTGAAAATTTTTTTTCTTTAATATCTTAGTTTTTAAGATTTTTTAATTATTGGCTTTAACAACTTTTGAACTTTTGTATCTATTGAAGAGAAAGGAATCAAGTATTTTTTTTTTTTTTTTTTTTTTTTTTTTTTGATAGAAATAAATCTTTTTTTAATTTTTAAAAAAAATGGGTTATGTTACTTATATATCATAATAGATTTTTTTTAGTTTTTTATTTTTTATTTTTTTTCTTTTTTTTTGAGGTTTTTTACTTTTTTTTTTTTTTTTTTTTTTTTTTTTTTTTTGTTTGAAAATGAACCAACAAATCAGTACCAGAGAGTCATTAGATATTGGTGGTGATGATATTGAAAATGATAAGATATTTAAATTGGGAAAATCATTATTTATTCTTTTAAATGATGAAAATAATAAAATAAATATAAACGATAAAAATAAAAATAAAAATAAAAATAAAATCAAATTAATAAATAATAATGAAGATAATAATAATAATAGTCAATTAAACCTTAATGAATCTTCAGATGAAAATCTCAGTCAAGAAAAAAATTCGTTATTAAATAATAATTCAGATTTCAAAAAAGCATTTGACTCAATAGATAAATCAATTAATATGAGTCCAACTGATTCAATGATATCAATTATAAATTCAATCATTTTAAAATTTAATGAAATTCAATTAACCCACACATGGAAATTAGATATTTCTTCCATCATCTTATTTTTATCATCGAATTACCCTTTGTTAACAAACTCTGACATTATTAATTTAAATACATCACCGAAATCAACTCCAATACACACAATCATAAATCCACCTCAACAATATTTTAAAGTATATAGATTATTTTCATATATTTTAATCAACCATAATTATTTATTTTATAAAACAATATTATCGATAATAAACAATCCTAATAATAATAATAATAATAATAATAATAATAATAATAATAATAATAATAATAATAATAATAATAATAATAATAATAATAATAATAATAATAATAATAATAATAATAATAATAATAATAATAATAATAATAATAATAATAATAATAATAATAATTGTGATGAATATAGTAAAGAAAAAAAAAAACAAATTTTAGATTTTTTTAATATGGTTTTTCACTTTATTTTAATATTTAGTTTAAATCAAAAAAATAAAGATAATGAAAGTATTATAGATAGTGAGACAATATCAGTGATTATTGATAACATAATTCCAACCATTAATGATAAAATCATTAATAAATGTAATATAGTAGAGAATGGTATTATTTCACCAACCAGGTTAACAACACAATCATCAGATTTGGTTATTTCATTATCCATCATAGTAATTAAATTATTATCAAAGAGGAATAATAATGGTTATATCGATGATAAAAATTTAATTTATCGTTTAAAAAAAAACCTTTTAGATTATTTTAATCAAATTAAAAAGGTTAGTAGTTTTAATAAACAAATAATAGTAATAATAATAATAACAAATATATAATAATAATAAAAATAGTAATAATTATATACTAATTATTATAATATGTTAGTGGTATACATCAAGCAAACCTTTATTATCATTTTCAATTGACATAGTTTTAAATTATTTAGATTTTAATGATAATAATCAACCTAAAATGTTTATTCAAATTTTATCATTATTTTTTTATCAGTTACCAATAAATCTAAAAAATTTAATAATTAATAATAATATGGAGTTAATATTAAAAATAGGTAAAGAGTACTTAAAAGAAATTGAGTTATCAACAATTTCGATTTTAGTAACATTTTCAAATCTTTCAGAGAAATCACAACAATCATTTCTAAAAGATAATAAAATCACTCTTTCGAATACATTAAATTTTTTAATGACTTTGGATAGTGTAATAATAAAGAAATGTTTATTCAAATTAATAGAAATTGTATATAATGTCAAATTGGAAGTTATTAGTAATAGCGATAGAAACAATGATGATTATTTATTATCAATTATAAATATAGATAATTTTTCAGAACAAAAACCATTTTTCATAGAATTTATAATAAATTCACTTTGTAAAATTCCAAATTTAGTAAAATCACTTTTAGTTCTATTAGTAGCCAACGAAAATAATAATAAATTATTTAATAATACATTAATAATTTTAGAAATGATATTCCAAAAGAATCCAAAATTAATTAAGGAAGATAATTTATTAGATATTTTTTTACCACTCCCAACAGAAGCAGAAGAAACAACAACAGTAGATAAGCAACAAAAAAAGCAGATAAAATCAATTTCATATGAAATGTTTTTATTCCTTATAAATAATATAGAAATACAATCTTTATTTAATAGATACCTAAAATATATATTTTCAGAAAAATCTGATATATCAATACCATCAATCGAAAATTTAATAAAATGGATATTAAATTCAGATTCAACCACCACCTTCTCCTCTACACCTTTCGAAATATTTTTAGAATTAATATTAGATAATTTTTCATCATCATCACCATCATCATCCTCCTCAGTTCAACATCTTTTACTTAATGAAGTAAATCAACAAGAAAAAAACCAAATAATACCAAAATCATCTTATAGCTATGAATCTTTAATTGAAAAAGTAATAAATTCTATTGGTGATAATATTTCAAAAGAAGAGAATATTAATGAGAGAGAGAGAAAGTGGAATCCAATTTTATGTACCCTTGAAATCAAATTATATGCAAATCCAAAGAATACAACCTTATCGAAAATATTACCAAAACTAATTAAATTTGTTGATAAGAAAATAATATTTGAAACAATTATTTCAAATGTAAATTTAAAACTACAAATACAAAATCAACTATTAAATAATTTAATATTACCAACAACTGAATTTACAGAATCAAATAATAATAGTTCCAATGATTATTTTGATGGTGAAGAAGTTTTTAAATTTTTATCACCACTTTTAATTTTAAAAATTTCAATTACACAATTGACATCAAAACAATTAATAAAGCTTACAAAAGAGAAATCAAATGAAATTATAATGGCAAAGTTAACTAATAATTTAATTAGACGTTTAAATTCAAAGAATTTAATGTTGGAAATTAGAAAATTAGCTTCCGATTGTTGTAGTAATATTCCACCAAGTTATTGGTCAACATCAATGTCGAATTCATTAATTATTCAATATGAGCTTTATAAAACTAATAACAATGTAATTTCATCATTAGAATATATAAAATTAATTATATTTTGTTTTTGTAATGGTTATCAAGTTCATGGTATTAATGATGATGATGATGATGATGATGAACAGAATGGTATTTCTTTTAAAAATAGTACATCAAAATTATTAAAAGTTTTTGACTCAATTTTATTTTCAAATAATGATTTAGAAATTGGAGATGTTGGTCCGGAATCAGACATTGCCAAATTATTTATGGCAGTCAGCGATTGTCTATCATTTATAATCAAGTCAATAATTGTTAAACAAGTGTCCTCTAACTTATCCTCTTCTGTTGTGCTAACGAAATCAGCATCAATATTAACAATGGAAAAACTTAGAGTTAAATCATCACTCCTCCAATTTTCAAGTTTAGAATCATTTGAAGATTTAATACCAACTTTATTTAGAATATTAATTACAACAAATACCCAACAAAGATATATTCCAAGTAATCAACAATTTCAACAAAAATTTTTTTATTATTCAAATAGATCAAAAACTATGCTATTAAATAGTTTAACAACAGTTGTAAGGTTAATACAAGAGAGTAATAGTAATAATAGTAGTGGTAGTGGAGGTTTTGAATATAATTATAGACAAATATCATTAAAGTATTATTCAAATCACATTTTAGGATTATTAATTAAAATCTATTTTATTGAGAATAGTCATATTGTTGATGTTAAAGTTAAATGTAGCACTTTATTTACAATGTATAACTTAATAGTCAAATTGGATAGTGGTAATGATAGGGAAGACATTGATCAATCTTTAAAATCAAACTCTGACGATTTATACGATGTTTGTAGCGATAGTTTGCAATCATCAAATCCAAATTTAAAACTTTTAGGGTTAAGATTTCTGGGTTCTTTAATGAAAACTCCAAGTATTTTATTTTCGTCTGAAACAAACTTAAAAGAAATTCAATACCTTTTAACACTTCTTTCAACAGATTCAAACAAAGAGGTTTCGAGTCTATCAATTAATTTATTAAAATTACTTAAAAATTAATAAATGTATATACCATGGCGACATAATTGAAACAACACAATCGTTTTTTTAATTTTTATCTATGTCATATGATCGAGGGTGAGGACATAGACCAGTTGATTAATTAATCTATTTGTTTAATTTCGTCTTTGTTAAACGACTCAATGTATGAATAGAATATTATTTTTGAGAGTATGTAAGAGTTGATGGTTTTTTTTGTTTGTATTGTGTTTGAGGTATTTTTCCAGAGTATTAGTTTTGATGGATTTGATTATGTTTGGAAGGTTCCTATTTTGTCCTGTTTGTACACAGAGTCGAACTCTTGATCTTTAAAGGTGGGGTTGAAAATTTTTGTAAGCTAAGGGATTCGAACCCTTGTATCAATGATATTGCAGCCTTAATGCAACCCCTTAGACCAGCTCGGGCAAGCTTACATTGTATGAAAAAAAAATTCTGATATAACGTGGTCACAGAAAAAAAAAAATTAAAATTAAAATAATAATAAATAAAAACATGATTCGAACACATCCAATTGGATGAGGTTATTAAAAAAAAAAAAAATTATCATATTTATACATAAGGTTTTAATATCAAACATTATTTTTAAAAAAAACCCATTAAACTTTAATTTTAAATAATAATTTAGTTTTTAAAAACTGGTACTTTTCTCAGGAAATTCAATTTGAAAAAAAAAAATTACCTAAAAGACAAAGGATTCATTAGAAAATAGGACTGTGCATGTCTAATCTGTAGGTTTTTATAAATTTTAATTGTTATTTATTCACATAAAAATTATAATATTAAATAACTTAATGAATACTATTATAGTATTAATTAAAAATAACTTTATTGTTTTTTAATATTATAAAAAACAATTATAATATTAAATAACTTTATTGTTTTTTATAAGTTTCATTTAAAAATTGTTTTAAAGTAGTTGGTTTTCTTTTTAATAGTGATGAAAGATCAGTTTTGCTTGTGTTGAACTCGTTATTTTGAATTGCCAATCCAAAAGCTACGGAAAGCTGAATGTATACTGATGGTACACCTAATCCAGCTAAAGTATTTTCAAAGGTGGCAATGTCTGGGCTTGTATAAGAAAGGGTCTTTCCGCTTATATCTGAAAGTATTTTAGCTGCATCTTCAAATGATGAACTCTCTTCATTTGAAATTACATATTTTTTATTTAGATGTTTTTGTTTGTCTTCATCTAATAAAATATTAACTGCTGCTTCAGCCATATCTTTTCTGGATGCATAGTTACCAATACCATTACCTGCTGGGAAGAAAATACCATTCTCCAATACTTTTTCGCCAAAAAAAAGATCAGTTAAGAAATCTGTGTAAAGAATATTCTGAAGGATAGTATAATTGATTCCTGATTGTTCAATTAAATCCTCAGCAATAATATGTGGTTTTGAAACAAAAGCAACAGAAGAGTTTCCACTTTTTTCGACTTCTTCTTTTCTAAAGAAACTGGTATAAATCATGTGTTTAATTGTACCAACTTTTTTGGCAGCCTTAATAACATTATTATGATGTTCAATTCTATTTTCAAAATCACTAGAAGAAATGAATAATATCTTTTCAACACCTTCAAAAGCTTTGATTAATGATTCTTCGTTTGAATAATCACCAATTCTAATATTAATACCCTTTTCTTGAAATTGTTTTCCTTTTGACTCATCACGAACTAATGCAATAATTGATTTTGCATCAACACCACTTGATAATAAAAATTCAATTGAATTTTTACCAAATTTACCATTGCTTCCAGTTACTAAAATTGACATTTTATTTTTTTTATATTTGAAATTTATTTCTTTTTAATTAATTATAATATTTTTATTTTGAATAATAATAAAATTTTTTTTTTCCCTTTTATATAATTTTTTGTTTATAAAAAAAACTAAAAAAACTATTTTTAAAAATATAAGTAAAAGATTAATAAACTTTCTTATTCTCAAATCAGATTCTCAAATCTTTTTTTTTCAAAAAAATAAAATAGATTGCGCTTCGAGAAAAAAAAAACTATCAAGATATTTATTTTATTCAAATTTCAAAAAATATATTTTTTATCCAAAAAATTAAAAAAAAAAATCCTCTCATGGGGCAAAAACTCATCAAAAAAAGAAAAATAAAAAATAATTGAAAAAAAAAACTATTTTTTTATTTTGTTTATACATTTGATTTTGCTAATTCTAAAAACTCTTCAAAAGAAAGATTTAGTTTTGATAGTTGTTGTTTGACCCATTTATTTGATTTTTGAATACTGAGCTCCCATTTTGATTTTTGAGAAGCAAATGATTTCATTATTTTTGAAATAACCAATAGAGTTGCCCAAACATCCTCGACACTTGATAGTTCTGTTGGAATTTTACCGATAGCATTAGAGAAATGGTTATCATTGATTGAGGATTTGCTCCAAGAGCCATTTGCCCTTTGTTTGCTTAATAGAGAAATCAATGGATCATTTGAAGAAGTTCCTGACTGAGAAGCTGAGTCAAAGGAAATAGAGGGTGCTTTGGGAGATGATAATGACCGACGTTTTGAAGGTAATGACGATGCAGTAGAAAGTTGAGTTAGACCCTCACAAACTTGTGATGATTTTTGGGATTTTACAGGAGAACGCGATAGTGGTGATGATGGGGATCCACCTAGGGAAGAAGGTGGTGGTGGTGGTGGACATCCACCTGGTGCAAGAGGTGGTGGTGGTGGTGGTGGACAACCACCTGGTGCAGGAGGTTGTAGTGGACAACTAAAACATAAACTTGATGATGATGATGATGGGAATGGTGGTGGTGGTGGCGGTCCATTTAGATGTTGTTGTTGTTGTTGTTGTTGCCCATTAAAATTAACAGCAAAATTATGAATCCTGTTAACGATCATTGGATGTTGTGAACTATCTGGAAGAATATTAACAACTTTCATTGTATCCTCGGTTGGTGAATCAGAATCAGATGTTACAATCAAAGAGGTATGCTTTGAAACCAAATTATACTTCTTACCCAATTTAATAATTTCTTGTTTTTCTGTTTCTTTTGATGATTTTCTTTCAATTTCCTCCAAATCTTGAATACGTTTGAAAGCAGATAACGTATGAATACTTTTAGAAGTTAAGGATTTTTTGAAATCTAATTGAACTGAATATGATAATCTATCGCCTAGAGGACCATCTGCATTCATTGTTACGGTTATTGGTGAAATATCTTCTAATTTAGTGTGGGTATTATCTTTATTGGTCACCTCAATAGTAGCATAAACCATCATTCTTTCATTATTGAAAATGGGTCTAATTTGAGCAGGTGATTGAACTACAGTTACAGATCGATTGCTTAATAACTGATTCCAATCAAATGATATATTTGAAAGGGTTGGTTCAAAAGCAATTGATAATAATTTCATTACCTCTGTTTCCATATCCGTGCCATCTCTAATTAATGTATAATAGCCTTTACAAGCTTTACTTAAACCAACAACCAATTCAACGTCGACACCAGAACCAATTCCATATGTGAAGATACGAGTTGTTTTTGATTCTTTTGAAACGAAATCAATTAGATTTGATCTATCAGATACTGCACCATCAGTTAGGATGAAAAGTTGTCTTGGATATTCTGGATCGTTTTCTTTTGATAAAATATCTCTAATTGGTTGTAATAATTCTGTTCCACCTAAATTTGCATCAATATTAGAGACATAAGCATTAACGGCTGCCAAAGAATTATCATCATACATTCTTGAACCCTCTTGAAATGCTTTATTAAAACGTGAACCAAAACAATAGATGTTAAATTTACATTGTTCATTTAGACTTCTAATAATAATTTCCAATGCTCTTCTTGCTGAACTAATAGGTTTTCCACTCATACTTCCAGAACAATCTATTAAGAATATAAACTCACCTTTTTGATAAATATCTTCTTTATTGATTGAATCAAATCTTGGGAAAAAGTTTAATGCAACAGCATATGATGATTTGTTTTTTGTTTCTTCAGCTTTGTCATCATCATCATCGGAATCATCGGAATCATTTGATTTATTTTCTTTATTTTCATCTATTAATTTTTCAATGAAAGCTTGTGGTTTATTTAAATCATCTTGTTCGATTACAATTACAATATTTGGTTGAGTATTAAGACCTAGATTTTTTTTATATTGAATTATACATTTTGTTTTCTCTTTATTTTCATATTGAAGTGAGTGAGATTTATCGTCGAAATAGATTGATTTTATTGGACTAGTTAAATCTACCGATAATGATAAATTAAAGCTATACTCTGATGATTGTGGGAAACAATATCGATGAAGTAGATAATGTAAAGAGTTTAAATGACTACCTATTTCAGAGATCATAGTGATATTGATTGTAATCGATGATTCAGTTGGTGGAATATTACCCAATTTGAAATTGAAATAGTTATCTTTATCCTTTGATTTCTCGGCGAGGAATGCTTGACCACCACTTGCGATTGCATCATCATATTTCTCTTGTGCTTTTGTTGAATCTTTAATTTTACCATGTAATGTTTTACCATTGAATTCAACAGAGAATGCCGAAACCGTAGATAATGGTGACAATGGAATTCTATAGACTGCTTCTATAGGTGTTTTAGAATCATTCTTATACTTTTGAGTCCAATTACATGTTAAACATGTATCATTCAATTTCGAATCAATTGAAAACTCTTGAATTTTGAAATAACCATTAGCATGGTTTGCAACATTATAATATTCAAATATAACTGGTGCCAAACCTGCAATTCTTCTTGCTGAGCTTTCAATAGGTTTTTCTCTTTCTAAATTTCTATAATAGTTATAATAATTGGCTTCTTTATAATCATTCTTATCCAATGCCATTGGTGTTGATTCATTTTTACTATTAACACTTGGTGAAAATGTTGAAATTAAATTTTTTATAAAAGACATATATTTATTATTATTTGTTTATACAATTTTTTTTTAAAAAATAAAATTAATAAAAAAAAAAAAATTTAAATATAAAAAAATAAAACTTTTAATATAAAAAAATTTTGAAAAAAAAAAATTTTTATAAAAAAATTCGATGAAAATAAATATCAAGTCTGAAAATAAAAAAAAATAGAAAAAACAAAGATATTTTAATAAATTTTATTCTAATAATAATATTCACAAAAATTGTGCAAAAAAATGGTTGCTAATATTAAAAAAAAAATATATATTTGTCTATTATTTATTTTAATGAATTTTTTTTTTTATTTGTTTATTTGTTGTTCATATCCCATATCTTCATTAATTTCATAAAATTGCTGTTGGTTTAAAGAGTTAATGAACAGGGTTATTTTCAATTTTTTTCTGTGCTGGGCAAAAGTTCGAATAAACTTGAAAAATACTTTGATGTCTACACTCTAAAAAAAAAAGTGGGTGTTGAAAAACTATTATTTTATTTTTTTTATTTTTTTTTATATTAAAATCTTTTAAAAGTACTACTTCCAGTATTATAAGAGTTTGTATTAAAAGTGGTTGTTGAATTATCTTTTCTTTCTCTACCATATTGTGGATCTTTTGTTAAGAAATCCAAAGATAATTGATGCATAAAAGTGATATCTAAATTGATATCAGCATGCAAAGGTTCATTTCTAATATGAATTAATCTATCTATTGAATGAAAGACAGAATCTGGTATATCTTCACTATTGATTTGATCGGTTTGGAAAGATTGTAGTAAATGTTTAATTTGATACATTGAAACTGATGGACAAACTTGATGGAGAACTTCTTCATCCGATAACAGCTCTTTATCCATTACCAATAGATTTGCAGTTTCAATCATTGGTTCCAATTGATTGATAGATTCATCTAAATGACTAATCGAAACCCAATCTTGAATCTTTGATAACTCAATCTTCATTTGAAAACCATTAACAACTGAACATAATCCTTTAATATTATTCAATGAATTCAATAACCATGCATTTATATAATAAAATAATTGTGAATAAAACTGTCCAATTAAACTTGGATGAACATAATTTTGTCTTAATATTTCAAAGAATTCTTGTAATATATCTAATGTTGTATTACTTGTTAAATTACTATTAAAATTATTATTATTACCATGTTTATTATGATTGTGATTATTATTATTATTATTACTATTATTATTATTATTATTATTATTGATATTATTATGAGAATAAAGTTGAGGTGATGATGGTATACTTCCAGATGTTGTAATAACACCACCAACTCCAACTCCAACACCACTTGCACCATCACTGTTATTATTAATACTATTATTGTTGCTATTAAAATTGGCATTATTAACATCAGGTGTTGATTTTCTTCTTGATATTTTACCACTATTAAAAGCTAGAATATCATGTTGTAAAATACTTTTCACTAAAACTGGTGATAATTTATTGTAAGCATTTTGAACTAATTTTGAATAAAATTTAAATATAATTGTTTTTAAATTATATTCAAAGCTTGAAATTGGTGATAATTGACCATTTTGGTCATATTGTGGACTAGTATTACCACCACCACCCAAAGGTTGATCAGATTCCATTTTATTTTTAATTTTAGCTAATAATAAACATGAAGCTGATAACCAATAAGCCAACAATGAGGAATCAGTTGATGATTTTTTAAAAGTATGTTCAAATGCAATATTGATACTAGAGAAAACCCTAACACCAATTTTATAATCTTTTAAAACACCCAATGCAACCAAACCATCGAATAGGTTGATACCACTAACTGGTAAGTTTCCTCTGAATTGTGGTTCACCTAAAAATATACTTCTCTCAACTAACGCCTTTTCATCCAATTCTTGTTTATATGCTGCAGATTGTTTTCTTAATTCTTCGATTGAACCAGAGGTATTACTTGCTTTAGTCTGAACAATTTCTGGACTTTGTATCTTTTTTCCATTTGTTAATGATCCTGCATTACCACCACCACCCATATTTGACAATGAGGATGCAGATGTAGTTGAGTAGAGTTGTTGTTGTTGGTGTTGTTTATCCAATAGATCTTGTTTCTCCTTCTCTAATTGTGCTATTAACTTCTCTTGTTGTTCATTCTCTTGTTGTAATGCTTGATATTTTGTTCTTAGATCAGCTCCTGATGTACTTGAAAACTCTGTATTCGATAATGCTGTTTGTTTAATTTGTTTCTTTAATTTTGATATTTCTTTCTCTTGTGCTGTTATTATCGCTATCTTTTCCATCTTTTCTTGTCTTAATATTTCAACCTCTGATGTTGGATCATTTGAATCTTTTAAAATAAAAAATAAAATTCATATATATATATATATATTAGAGAATGTAAATGAGAGCAAAAGAGCGAAAGATATGTAAAAAATAATTAATACATACATCTTGCAACTTCATTAATTTGTTGATCAATTAAACTATCTTTTTCTAATTGATGATTTTCAATTATCGAATCTTTTTCAGCTACATCATCAGATAAAATTTTAATTTGTTTTCTTAATGAGTCAATATCTTTTTCTCTCTCTTTGATAGTTTGTAATCTTTCATAACTTTCACTTTCAATACCTTCAATTTCTTTATATAATCTATCAATTTCATTCTTTAAATCTTTTTTACTTTCTCCTAAATCATCATTTATATCTTCATCTGAGTAATCATTTGATGTCTTTTTTTTTTATAATAGTTATTATTAGTATATTATTCTTTTTTTTATTTTTTTTTTTTAAAAAAAAAAAAAAAACTTACAATATCATTTGCCATTGAAGTATCAACAGTTGTATCTGATAATTCATCATCAGTTTTATCTAAAAAATAATCTTCACCACCAAATGTTCTAACTATTCTTGGATCTTTTGATGCATCTTTACCACCAACTTTAATCAATGGTTTATTATTATGTTTTAATGGTATAGTATTAAATGAACACTTTTTTTTGTTTGTTTGAAATTAATGAATAATTATTTGGTTAGTTTTAAAAAATTAATAAAAAATTAATGAAAAAAAAAAAATTAATAAAAGCATACAAATATTTGTGGTTCAGGTTTTAAACCTTTTGTAAATGATAAAGCTATTGGTTGACTATGTTTTGAATTCATATAAGATGTTAAATCCAATTCAATTTTACCAAGGACTTTACCTTGTGATTTCTTTTTCTCCTCTTTTAATTGAAGTGATAATTTCTTTTCGTCGGGTTTTTGAGATTTAGCATCTATAAAGAATTTACTCTCAAATGAAATCTTCTCTTCAAATATAGCTTCACCATTTCTAACTATCATATGATGTGTTTCTCCAGATTGTTTTGAGGTACCCCTTCTCCAATAAACAAAAACTGATCCACCATTTAATTCTTTTAAATTACTAACTTTTTTAACTAATATTTCAACTTTAACTTTTAAAACATCTTTTCCTTTATGTTTCATCATTTTTAATAAGTTTATTCTTTTTTATTATTATTTTTTTTTTTTTTTTTTTTTTTTTTTTTTTTTTTTTTTTTTTTTTTTTTGTCTAAAAAAACCTGGTTAAAAAAAAAAAAAAAAAAAAAAAAAGAAGACTATTGTATTTCAGCTAATATTTTTTTTAATTGTAAATTGCTTTATATATGTGTATATATTTATATAAATATAAAAACACCCACGTACAATGAAATGGGTGTGAAAACTATGTTACAATGTATCTTTTATTTTTTTTGAAAAAAAAAAAAAAAAAAAGAAAAAAAAAAAAAAAAAAATTTAATTAATATCGATAACCTTTGCTTTTTTTTATTTTTCTCGAATTAAATAATTTTTTTAATTTTTTTTTTTTTTTTTTTTTTTTTTTTTTTTAAAAAAAAAAAATTATTCTGGTTACACCCAGATATTTAAAGTGTGGTTTTTAAACTTTTTTATTTATTTTTTAATTGTGTGATCGTCTATTATATGTATTAAGGAAATTTTTTAAATGTTTTAAAAAATAATCTAGATAAAATCTTTTTTTCTCAAATATAATATGTTTTTTTTAAAAATTAAAATTTATTAAAAAAAAAAAAAAAATTATTTTGGGGTGTTGATTTCTTTATTTTTTTTATTTTTTTTAACAAAAAAAAAAAAAAAAAAAAATCGATAACATAATTTCTTTGAATTTTATATATGTTAAGTATAAAATGGGAAGAAAAAAAAAAATAAAAAAAATAAAAATAAAATTTTTTTCAATTTTTTTTTTTTTTTTTTTTTTTTTTTTTTTTTTTTTTTTTTTTTTTTTTTAATAACTCAATGAACAAAAACAAATAAACTCATGAATTTAAATGATGAACCATTATTTCCACTTTTAATACCAACCAATAAACAACAGAGTGAATTTATAGGTTTTATTCAAGTTTTGGGTAAACAATACCCAATTGAAATTAAACTATCGAATGGAGGAAGTAACATAAATAGTGAAATAACCACAACTTTATTTATTGAAGATTTAGAATTTAATTGTACAAAAGAACTCTATGATATATTATACCCTCATGTTCAGGTCATAAAAAATGTATTTTCTTCAATTATCTTTTTTTTTAAAAGAAAAAAAAAAAAAAAAAAAGAAACAAATATTAATGTTTTTTTTTTTTTAGAGGTTTGTTCAATGTAAAAATATACAACAATTCTTTTTTGAATTAAAGGATATCATAGATAGAATTTCTATAAATACAGGTACATCTTCAACAACATCAACAACAACACCTATAAATAAAACAATTACATTACCATTCGATACATTTAGTTTAATTTCAAATGAAATTGATGAGATTGGTTGGAATAAAGTTGTAAACATTGATAAATCATTATCATCATTTGAAATTATGTTACTAGATATTAAAGAACGTGAATTCATTGTTGAATTTAATATACCAATAGGTTATCCAACACAATTCCCATTTGTAAAATGTGATTTACCGATTAGCTCAACAGAGTTAATTACAAAATTAAGATCAATCAATACTTCAACTATGGAGAGTTCGTTATTTAATAACAACAGTGGTGGTAGTAGTCTAGAAATTAACAACAATAATTCAATATCAATTTCAAATATTATAAAAAAGATACAAATTATGATAGATTATGAATATCAAGAATTCTTTAATTTTATGGAAGAGATTGATAGCAATTCGTGGGTACTTGAACCACTTAATCCAAGAAAATCTTCCATATTTCGAAGAATTGCCATTGGTAATGGTTGTTCAATCTGTTTCGAAGTTAATCCAAATCAACCAAGAGTAGCTCCATTCAAAGTTGATTTCATTGGTCCAACCTCAAAAACTCAATCGTTACATCAACTTTGGAATAGAAAATACAGTGCACAACAATGGTTTGAAAGATGCTCACCTGTTGATAATTTTCAAAAAATGTTGGAACTATCGTTTCCCTTGAAATCAATCGATGATACATTAATAGAAGAAATTATAATTCAATGTAGTATTTGTTATGCTCATCATTTACCACAACCAATATTGGAACAACAACAAAAAGATATGAATAACAACAATAATAATAATAATGGTGATAATAGTATAAAATCAATGACATCACTACCAAATGTAACATGTAATAATATTAAATGTAGTAAACAATTTCATTATCATTGTATTAGTGAATGGTTATTTTCATTACCTACTACTGTAATTGGTTCAAGTACTATAAATGGTGCGTGTCCATATTGCTCAAGTAAAATGACAATAGAAAAAATGTTTAATAAATAACTTTTTTTTTTGTTTTGTTTTTTTTTCTAATTTTTATTTCCTACTCTTACATTTTATATGATTTTATTTTTATATGATTTTATTTATATATGATTTCTTATTTTTTTCGGCTATATTTTCTTTTGTTATCTTGGAGTTAATGGTATTGAGCTATCAATATCATTATTTCTTGGTGATATATTACGTGGTGACTCTAAGCTACCTGTACTATTATTAACGGATAATGGATTTAGAGATCTTGGTGATAAAGCACTATCATCAAGAACTGGTTTAATATTATTGAAATTTAAATTTGGTGAAGTGGTGGTTGTTGTTGTTTTTGGGGAAGTTGATGAAGTTGAAGGTTCGATATCTTCTGGTAAAATGAAATATTTTTCAATAAATTCAAATGTTTTTGTTAAGTCAATTGTATTTGCAAGGGTTGCTAATTCTGAAACTAATTTTGGATCATCCATTGATGTATTTTCACCCAATTCAGGATTTAAACGATGGAATCTTTGACCCAACATATTTTCACAGATTTGAGTTAGATAGTCAACTTGTGAACCCATTAAAAGATTACCTAATTTTGGTGCCCAATTTAATAGACCCCAATCGTAATCTTGACCACCTTCCATATAGTGTGATGATAAACCAGTACCAATTGAGAGACAAATGATTTTGTCGGCTGGGATTTGATCTAAACTTGGTGACATTGCCAATGAAATTGCTGATAGTGCTGGATTATTTGCAAATACACCACCATCGATATAACCTTGATAAGATGGGAAATAAGTTGGCGCTGATGCTGATCTCAATAATACATCACCGATTACATCGGTTTCAAGGTAACCTTCACATTTACCAATATTATGGAAAACACGTGGTTGCCATCTACGAACTTCTGGTTGTAATTGAGCTGCCTCTGGTGGCCATGCACTATCTAATTGGAATGCTGGTACCACTAGTTTTCTTTGAGCCTCATAAAACTTTCTATCTTGAAAGAAAACATAACAAGAGGCACGTAAAACACGTGCAAAATATTTTGCATTACCCATATTGAAACCTGGTCTTTTCTTACCAAAAACTGGTAGTGCTGTCAATTCTAAAACACGACGTGTACCTTTTGGTGGGAATTCAAATGCTAAACCTGCTGCAACGATTGAACCTGCCGATGTACCTGTAAAAACATCAACATGATCTAAAAACTTTGGATAACGTTTAGCTATACGTTCAATTAGTACACAAACCATAACCGATCTTAAACCACCACCGTCCAATGAAAGGACACGATAGTATCCATCACTGGATCTTGGTTTTGCACGATAACTTGATGGTGTTTCACCTGGTGGTAATTGTTTTGGTGGGAATTCATCCAATAACTGCTTAACCTTTTCCAAGAGAATCTTTTCGTCTGGCTCTAAACAATCGACCAATTCGTTTGGTATGCATACTTTTGCTCCCTTTGATTCTAAGGCTGGTTCAAATGATGGCATTGAAACAGTTGTATTACTTCTACCTCTACCTATATTACCTAAAATACCACTTGGTTTATGATCTGCCAATGGTCTGAGGGTGACTGTAGTTTCCTTTCTCTTTTTAATGACTTTTTCACATTCATCAATCCATTTTTTAGCGATGTTCTCTTCCTCGGATCTAAATTTAAGTTTTGAAACTTTACCAAGACCAGTGGTTTTCTCAACTTCTGAGCCTTGAGTAATATGGAAATGAAATTTACCATCGGTAAGAACTGGTCTTGAGAAGGAGTACCAATAGTTTAATAGGATTTTACCACACTCATCACTATCTTGGGCACCTTGTTGATTATCCCACCAACCTTTATAATACTCTAAATGAATACCACGAAGTACGCACCATTTCTTTTTCCATTTCTTTTGAATATACATTTCAATCCAGCCCTCATAGATTTTGTCACTATTCATTGACATCTCTAAACCTGATCCATGTGACATTACATCCTCATGTTCTTCGATATATGAGAATTCCATATGTGACGACATTGTTGAACTACCATCATGAATATCAATCGATAGTGTGCTAATTGTACTTTGTTGTTGTGAGGTATTATTGGTGGTAAATGATTTCTCCTTTTTCTTTCTACCGAAAAAATTTAAAAATGATGTTTCAGATTCTTTTGAAGAAGATAATGGAGGTGACGATGCAATATTACCAGGTGATGAACTAAATGAACCATTGTTGTTATTATTTGTTAATGACATTTTTGGAATACCTTGAAGATTCGGTGAATTTGATAGAGAAATTGGTGGTGTAATTGGTGAACCCGATGTTGGTGATGAAGAAGATGAATTGGTTGCATCATAATGAATGGAAGCTGATAAATTGGAAAAACTTGTTTTGGCAAATTGTTGATGAACATGCTTTTGTTTTGATGAACCAATTATTGGTTTATTTGGATTTTGAATACCTGAACTTCCCTTTAAATTTGTTGATGATGTTGATGGTGAATTTTGTAATGAGCTATTTGATGAGTTTTGTCCACCAAAAAATGATTTTAGACTAGTTGATGATGTTGAAGGTGATGATGGTGGTGGTGATGAAATACCACTTGAACCCTTTAGATTTGTATATGATGTTGATGGTGATGATGGTGTTGGTGTTGGTGATGAAATTCCTGTCGAACCTTTTAGTTTACTTAATGGTGGTAATGATGTTGTTGATGTGTTTGTTGATGATTGAGTTGATGATAGCGGATGATTTGCCCCAAAATTATTAGTACTAGTATTTCCAGTGGATTGTTTATTTAATTTTAAATTGATTGATGATAATGATTTGGTTAGCTCCTTTCCATCTTCATCGTCCATGGCGATCATAAATGATGACCAATCACCAATATTTCCCCTTAATGCTGGAAATGTGTCATCACCTCCCTCTTTTGTACCCTCATCCTCACCTTGCCATGTACTCATCCAAGATGATTCTCCATCTTCATTCATTTCTTAATTTTTTTTTTTTTTTTTTTTTCTATCTCCCTCTACCTTTTTTTTTTTATTGCAGGATTATATTTTATTTTTAATTTTTTTTTTTTTCAATTTATTTTTTTAAAAATAAAAATAAAATTTTACTAAAAATTACAATTACAAATATATTGATATATATATATATATAGTACAATTAAAAATTTGTTACAAATAAAAATAAACTTGAGAAAAAAAAAAAAAAAAAAAAAAAAAAAAAAAAAAAAAAAAAAATTAAAAATTATTTTTGTGATGGTGGCGTAAGTTATTTTTATTTTTTTTTTTTTTATTTTATTTTTTTTATTTTTTTATTTTTTTATTTTTTTTTTTTTTTTCCACAAGAGATATTATTAGTGCACTTTATTGATTAGTAAAATACTTTGAAAATATTTTTTTCATTTTTTCTATTGGTTATGAGAAAAAAAGATTTTTTTTTTTTTTTTTTTTTTTTTTTGAAAGTTACTATATAATTTTATGGGGGACGAGAATTTTCTTTTGTGCTGTGTTGATATATTATTAATTCCTTAAAAAAAAAAATAAAAATAAAAAAAATTAAAAAAAAAAAATCTATTGACAAAAATTTGTTTCACAAAAATAAAAAAACTAAAAAAAAAAAAAAAAAAATTGCATCTTCACTTGTGAAAATCAAATATTAAAAATTGTATCTTTGTTAAGATGTGTTTTTGAAATACTCCACTTGATTTGATTTAATGCGAATGACTTAAAAAAAAAAAAAAAAAAAAAAAAAAAAAACAAACTTGCAATGGTTTGGAAAGTTTCATTTCCCATGTTTCAAAACCAATTTTTGTCAAAAAAAAAAAAAAAAAAAAAAAAAAAAAAAAAAAAAAAATATAAAAAAAAATAAAATAAAATAAAAATAAAAAAAAATCTTAAAAAAATCATTTTTTTTTTTCTGCTTTCCTGGTTTAAAAAAAAAAAATTTTTTATTATTTTTTTTATCAACTCCTAACGATAATAATAACACAACACCTTTTATATATTTCCTTCTCAACATAAAAATATAAAAAAAAAAATAATTATAAAAAAAAAAAAATAAAAATCTAATAAATTACCCCCCTCTACCTTTTATTTTTTTAAAAAGCATAAAAACAAATAAAAATAAAAAATAAATAAAATAGAATAAAAAAATAAAATAAAAAAACTAATCACAAGAAAAAAAAAAAAAAAAAAAAAAAACTTATCAAAATTAAATATTTAAAACAAAAATAACAAAATAAAATAATGACAAAAAAAAGAGTAGCAAGTGCAACAACTACAACAACAACAACTACAATTACAACAGAGAAATACCAACAACAGGGAAATAGCGTTATAAAAAAAGTATTAAAAACATCGGCTAATGTATCAAAGAAATCATTATCATCAATTAGATCGGTACTTAGACATGTACCAATAAAGAAGCCACCACAGGTTGTTAGATGGGATTTTTTGGGTGTTGGATTATCATATTTATGGGGTATGATCAATAGAAAGACTTTGCCAGTTTTCATGAGAAAACCTCTATATCAAGCATGGATCAATATATTTAAATGTAATCAAGAGGAAATACCAGAACCATTAGATAGTTATCCATCATTGGCAGATTTCTTTTCTAGAGAGATCATTGAAGGTGCTAGACCAATTCATCCAGAGGAAGGTACAGTTAGTCCTGTAGATGGTCGTGTATTGGCATGTGGTGAAATCATTGGCGATCAAGTCGAACAAGTTAAAGGTGTAACCTATTCAATCTCTCATTTCTTGGGTTGTGATCCACAAACCCTTTTAAAAAATAAAAATTCAAAATTATATCATTGTATTTTATATTTATCACCTGGTGATTATCACAGAATTCATTCTTCTGAAGATTGGACAATTGAAAATCGTCATCATTTTCCAGGTAAGTTTTATAAATAATAATAATAATAATAATAATAATAATAATAATAATAATAATAATAATAATAATAATAATAATAATAATAATAATAATAATAATAATAATAATAATAATAATAATAATAATAATAATAATAATAATAATAATAATAATAATAATAATAATAATAATAATAATAATAATAATAATAATAATAATAATAATAATAATAATAATAATAATAATAATAATAATAATAATAATAATAATAATAATAATAATAATAATAATAATAATAAATTTGGTAAATTATAATTTACTAATAATATATATATATTTTTTTTCTCCATTTATTTCATTTTCATAGGTACGTTATTTCCAGTTAATAAAGCATTTTTAAAATTAATTCCAAGTTTATTCGCATTGAATGAAAGAATTGTTTTAACTGGTGAATGGAAGGAAGGATTTTACTCAATGACAGCAGTTGGTGCATACAATGTCGGATCCATCTCATTGAATTTCGATCAAGAAACTCAAACCAATTGTATAACTCGTGATTTTAGATGCAAAAATTTAGAATATTTCTCTTGGGGTGGTGTTGGTAGTCATAGTTATGATGTCAACTATGAACAATCAATTCCACAAGAAAGAGGCCAAGAAATTGGTCAATTCCATTTGGGTAGTACTGTAGTTTTAATTTTCGAAGCAAATAATTTCGAATTTAATGTTAAACAAGGTGATTATTGTAAAATGGGTTCTTTAATTGGTAAATGTAAATAAATTTTAAAAATAAAATAAAATGAAATAAAAAAAAATAAAAAATGATATGTAATTCTGTGTTTTTATTTTTATTTTATTTATTTATTATAAATAAACGTTTAATAATTTTTTTTTTTTTTTTTAAAAAACTTTATCTCTTTTTAATTGTATTTTTTTTCTTTTTTCTATTCTTTTGTTAGTTTTTTTTATTAAATTTTGTTTAATAAAAAAATGGATTTTTAAGACTCATAATCAAAACCTTTGACATGGCCAGAATAAGCGGTATTAATTCTTTTTAAAACAGCACTGTGTAGTACATCCAAAGTTTCTAATAAACAATGAGCATTAACTTCAACTCTTTGGAAAGGTGGTACACCAGTACAAAGATAATCTTGAATGGTTTGTAAATTATTTAAAATGGATTCAGTTTGTTTTGCAGGGTCAGGACCAAATGCTTTTTCAGCGTTTGCTTGATCATATGGACTTGTTGATAACCAATTTTCAATTAAAAATCTATGATCTTTTGGATCGATACTTAAAACAAATGGTATTACAATACCTTTGGCTTTTGGTTTTCTTAAACTATTAATTAATGCTGCTGTTGCTAATTTCTTTGATTCTTTTTCTTCTTTCTTTCTCCTAATTTCATCTTCGCTACTTAAATTATTTTTATTATTTTCATTTATTGATGGTGGTATTTCGTCGGGAATAACTGTTTGTACAATCGGTATATTATTTTTATTATTATCTACATTGGTGTTTGTATTTGTATTATTTATATTTTCATTTATATTTGTATTTGTATTTGTTTTATCTGTATTTGTATTGTTATTATTAAAATTTGTATTATCAAAACTATAACTATTATTTTTTAAATTTCTTTGTTTTAAGAGGTCTTGTTGCTGTTGATATAACATTTGTTTTTCTAATTCCAATTTAATTAAATCTTCATTTGATTGAGTTTTTTCGAAAACAAATTGAATTGGTGAGATCATATTTCTTTCAGCAATAAGTTCAATGAAAAGTGATGGATCGATATGTGGTCCTTCGATGATGATCGCTTTGCCTTCCTCAAAACATTTTTCAATATCAGTGTCCACACCATGTCTAATCATAATACATTCTTTTTTAAACTCTGTCAAAAGTTCCTCTTTTGATTTATGATTTTTAAATACAATTGGTGGATCTGATGGCATACCAAATAGATTCGATGGATGACTGCCTGTAACTTGTTCATCAGATGATTTTGGTTGAAACTCTTTAATAATGGTAAACATTAAATCATGAACTAACGTAGTTTGCAATACTGTCGATAAATTTAATCTCTCTGCTAACTGTGTTGCTAGCCATGATTTTCCTATATATTTTGGTCCTGATATTAAAATAATTAATGGTACCCTTTGATGGTGAAATCTTTTTAAAAAAGAAAAAAAAATAGTTAATATTTATTATATTTATCATATATAGGTTTTTTTTTTTTTTTTTACTTACTGTGTAGTCATTTTATATCTTTCAATATATTCTTTACCATAACCATATGCTTGTAAGAGTTTAAATAGTTCATTCTCTAATTCTGGTTGAGTAATTGTTAAACGACCTTGATCGACTAAAGTTTTTTTTAAGGCTAAAGAGATTTTAACGGAGTCGGCAGCATCAACTTTTGTGACATTTAAAACTCTACTAATTAAAAAACGTGATAAAACATAGTAATGATTCTCTAATTGTACTTTAACTTTAACAAAATCATATTTTGAGGATGGTGTTGGATGATTTGAATTGGAGGCGTCAAATTTTATTAAATTGAATTTATCCTCTACCTCTTGTTCTTGTTCTTCCTTATTCTTTACACCACCATGAAGATGCATTGAATGTTTATCTATATGATTTCTACTACCGTCACTACTTGTTGATAGGTTTTGTAATGATGATGCTCTATTCAATGTTCTTAATCTATTGGGTTGATTTAATGAATTCAATAATGACATCTTATGTTCTGATGGTGTTGGTGATTGTTGAAGTTTATCGAATGCGTTCATTGTACTAGTGGTTGTTGTTGTTGTGGTAGTGGTAGTGATTTTGGTAGAGTTAGTAGGTGATGTTGTTGCGCTTGGTGGTATGACCATTTTCATATCGTGTAAAAATTGGTTATTTTCATTTGTACTTGTATTATTTTTATTATTTGTTGCCATTTTTTTTTAAAAAAAAAAACGTATGTTGTCTTTGTAGACACAGTGAAATATCACTATCTCACTAAAATTTTGTATAACAAGGAAATTACTTTTTTTTTTTTTTGGTTTTTTTTTTGGTTTTTTTTTTAATATGAAAAAAAAATAGATTTTTTGAAAAAAAAAAAAAAAAAAAAAAAAAATTTATTTTTAATTTTTTATATTAAAAACAATGTTTTTTTTGGTTGGGAAAAAAAAAAAAATAAAAAAAAATAAAAAAAAATAACCCAATAAGGTTACAATGAACTCTAATAAAACACACCACTTAAATTTATATTTTTATAAATATATGTATGATAATAATTGTCATACATTTTAAATCTTTAAAAGGGTTTCGATATTTATTTTGGTGATTTTTTTTTTTTTAAAATAAAAAAATTATTTTATATGTATTTTTTTTTTTTTTTTTTAACTACTGTCAGAAGAGTGCATATGACCATTTTCTACATCTCTTTGTTTATTGTATTGAGGTAATTCAGCTTTTTCATTTTTAACAAAACCCAAAATCACATAGACACCACCAGAAAAGATGCAACCAAGACCTGGTGCAATTGTAAAAACTGTGAAAAATGCTGGTACACAGAAGCAAACATACATAATACCACGAATTTTATATTCAAAAACTGTTAAAAATAATTGGAATTGAGCAGCGAATGGCACTGCAAATTCAATAACAAGCATAACACCACCTAAAGCTATACAAATTGGTCCAATAATCCAGTGTGAAGCAAAAATTGATATACCACCTAATAAAACAAGTACTATTTATTTATAATAAATTATTAATATTTTTAATATCTATGGTTTACGATACATTTAATAGTTTTATATTATTATTATTATTATTATTATTATTATTATTATTATTATTATTATTATTATTATTATTATTATTATTATTATTATTATTATTATTATTATTATTATTATTATTATTATTATTATTATTATTATTATTATTATTATTATTATTATTATTATTATTATTATTATTATTATTATTATTATTATTTTTTTTTTTTTCACATACAAGCACCTGTAGCCCATGCTGCATATTTCGCAACAGTCTTTAAAAGAGAACTCTCTGGTAAAAATGAAGCACCAACTTTAGTGGCGACACTACCTCCAACTGAATTTAACATCTTTAAATTATATTATATATTATTTGAATGGGATTTTAAAAGTAATCGAGAAAATGAAATGAAAAATAATGATATGTACAGATAAGTTATTATTATTATTGATTTTGTAAAATAATAATACAATAAAAAAAAAATGAAAAGAAAATTAAATCGAGAAAAAAAAAACTAATAAACCTGTGTGTTTGTTTTGCCAATAAACTTGAAAAAAAATTAAATTAAAAAAAAATAAAAAAATAAAAAAATAAAAAAAAAAAAAAAAAAAATTAAATTAAAATAAAAAATAATAAAAAAAAAAAAAAAAAAAATTTAAACAACAAGGTTACAAATGTTTTCAGGGGTTTTCGTTTTTTTAAGATATTTTCGACCACATTCAACTTACCAGCACCATTATAATACCAAAGTTTCTGATTAGTATCATTTATTTTTATATTATTTTATTTTTTTTTTAATTAATTAAAAAGAATATAAAAAAAAAAAAAAAAAAAAAAAAGAGTTATGTTATTTATTATTTTATTTTTTTAATTAATAAAAAAGAATCAAAAAAAAAAAAAAACTTGAAAAAAAACATAATATAAATTTAGTTTATTATTATTAATTTTGTAATTTTTTTTATTATTATTATTTTTATTAAATTTTTTTTTTATTCAACAAATGTAAATTTACATAATAAATTAGCTAATGGAATTGTTCTATTAAAATTATTTTTTAATTTTAAGATTCTATAACCTGGTCTAATATTTTCTATTCTAATACAATGATGACCGATTCTATTGTGACCAACTTTATCTTTGTCATCGACACGAATTAACAACATTGACAATTGAGAGTTATAGAGAGGGAATTCAAATTCCTCGCCCCAATGTGGATTGAAACCATTGTTATCGATAACCTTTGTTTTCTCAATTTTTTGATCGAAATGAGTGCCAACGATTGAGAGAGTAACGTAAGGATCGATTACCTCACCTTTAGTGGATTTAGTATACTTTGGTAATTGTCTAGCACTAATTACACTGACTACTACTCTAGAGTATTTACTTGATTTGATTCTCTCTGGTGATGTTGGATCATAGGTCTCACATTCACCAGGTAATAAACAAGGTGGTTTTAAAACGTAACCACAACCACCATTATCAGAGAACATACCATCGTTGATCCACATTGGTTCAGAGGAAGTTTGTTGATTCAATGCAATCAATTGACAACCTATACTCCAACCTGGCATTGGATCAAAATTACTACTATCGAAACGGGTACCTCTTGGATAAACTCTAAGTAAATGATTTTGTGATGCTTCAACAACTTCTCGTGGCTCAGATTGCACTAATTGTTTAACTTTTTCCTCAACCAATGAATGAATCTTAAATGATGGAAGTTCTTTGGTAGTATTACCAGATTTAAATCCATGGGATACTAAATAAATAATTTCTTCAAGTTCTGGTGCAATCTTTGTTTTAACTGCTTTCTTCTTTTTACTGCTACTACTGCTACCAAATGATAAAGAGAATGAAGATGATGAGGTTTTAACATCATCAACTTCATCATACTCTGTTAAATCAACAGCACCATCATCGTCATTACCATTTTCATCAGTTGAAAGATTTGAGTGAGATGATGTTAAATTAACATTGCCATGGCCATGAGAAGTATGACCTTTTAAAAGAATTTTATATTTTAATGATTCCAATGATGGTAATTCTTTTGTATCATCTGGAAGAGGAGTTGGTAACATTTCACCGAAAATCTCTTTCATATGTTTTGCCATAATAATTTGTTGAGGAACTGAACAATGTACCTCCAAACTAAGTATAACTGGATATGGAGAGGTTTCAAATCCTCTTGCTTTAATAGTTTCACAAACATGTGAGAATTTAATTTGACTTGTTAAAGTATTACCATGGAAAATGATTGGATCACCATCATTACCATCCCAAACATCCAATTCAACACATTTACAACCTTGTCTAAGAGTATTAGTATACATTTCACTAGTTGATAGACCTTTTAATTGATGACCTGCTAAATAGGTGTTATGTGATGAATTTATGAAATAATATGACAATGGTTTCGAAGTATCTTGATAGGTTGTATTGGTATGGGGATAATTTGCTTGATTAGCTTCACTACAGATATACTCTTCAAAGTTTTCAAATGAAATACAATCTAATCTCTCATGATGATATTTCTTAATTAATTCTCTACATTGTTCAACTGACCATATTTCATTTTGTTCATATTTGAAGAAATCAATCATACCTTGAATTGGTATCCATTCACCATTACCACCATTATATTTATAGAATACAGGTTTCAACTCTGGATGAGAACGTAACAATTTGAGTAGATTTGAAAACTCTGAAAAATCTAAATGATAGTCACTATTGGCATCAGTGAATTTCATCAAATTATGAAGTACAGCATCAGATGTGGTGAAATTTAATCTGGCTAATATCTTTTTTAATGTTGAGAAATCTATTGAATCTTTACCAATTTTATCCCATTCACGTTTAACGAAATTATATTCATTATTTACACTCTTTGAATCTTGAACTATATGATATAGTGCTGATACGATTTGTCTACGTTCTGGAATATCACTACATACGAAATCCATTGTTTTTCTAAGATTACCACTAAATAAAATTGAAAATGATTGTTGAATAGATTCTATATCCTCTTTTAAATTTTTTGATGATTTAAATTGATTGAAAATATTGGTCTTATGTCCAACTCTAATCTCATCAATCTCAGAGAAATTAACTTTTTTCTTTTTACCACATACAATTTGATTTCTAGCTAAATCAAATATTAATTTCTTTTTATGTGATTTACCTTTTGATGATATCTTTAAAATTGGTAATCCAATTTTATATTTATTAAAATCAATTGTTGAATCTAATTGAGTATGATCATAATCTTTATAAAATTTAATTTAAAAAATAATAAAATAAAATAAAATAAAATAAAATAAAATAAAAAAAAATTAGATTATTTTGATGAAAAAAAATCAATAATAATAATAATAATAATAATATTTACCATCAATATCATAACTATCTAAAATTACATCTTTACTAAATGATTGAGCATTATATAACTCTTCTGCTAATGATTCTAATGATAACTCAGAATTTGAGAAATCTTGTGATTGAGTTAATGTATCCATCTTTTTTTTTTTTTTTTAATTTACTATTTTTTATTTTCCTTTGGTACTACTTTTCTTTTATATATTAAAAAAAAAAAAAAAAAAACCTAATATTTAAAAATTAAAGAAAAAAAGAAAAAAAAAAAAACCTAATAAAATTGGTGATTTAATTATTTATTAAAATAAATAAATAAATAAATAAATAATTAAATAAAAATGGGTTTATACAATTAGTAATTAATTATTATAATTTTTTTAATTTCCATTATTAATTTATAATCCATAAAGAACCAATATTTTTATAAAAAATGAAAAGTTGGTGTGGGGGGTGTGGGAATTTTTAGATATGAAAAATAAGAGTAATTGAATGAAATATTACTTTTTTAATTTTCTAATATTACTTAAATTTAATAGTAGAATCGAAAAAAAAAAAAAAAAAAAAAAAAAAAAACTAATTACAAATGAAATAAATATAATAGATTTTATAGTTAATATACCTTAAATGAAAATAAAAAAAAAAAAAATAAAAAAAATGGGTAATAGTAAAATTAATATAAAAAAAAAAAAAAAAAAAAAAACTAAAAAATTAAAAATTAAGTGGGGGGGGGTGGTTAAAGTTGTGAATTCTTGATTTAGAATTGTATATATACACGATTAAACTTTAAATAAAAAAAACATAATAAAAAAATAATAATATAAAAAATAAAAAAAAAATGAAAAAAAACAATATTATAACAATATGTACCTCTTGAATGAAATTAAGATATTTTTATCTTTATTTTTTTAAATTTTTGTTTGGGTCGATGATGAATATTTTTAAAAAAAAAAAAAAATTTATTTATTTAAAAAAAAAAAAAAAAAAAAAAAAAAAAAAAAAAAGATATTTTTTTGATTTGCACCAATGTGTGCAGTGATTGGTGGTTATATCAAAAATTCAAAGTTAGGTGACACAGAGTCTTGATTTTTGATTAAAAAAATAGGCACCTTAAATTGAAAATATATTCCTACCTAATTAACAAAATAAATGCAATTATTATAATTTACTATAAGGTATGATTTTATTATTGTATGAAAGTGTAAATCTTATATTATATTATTATTAATATTGCTATTTTTTTTTTTTTTTTTTTTTTTTTTTTTTTTTTTTTTTTTTTTTTTAATTTACAAAATAGTTTAATTATTTATTATTTAGTTTTTTATTATTTTTATTATTACTATTTTTTTTTTTTTTTTTTTTTTTTTTTATTTACAAAATGATCAAAATAGTAAATTACTTTGAACATTAACCAATTGCTTCACACCACATCAGAATTAAACTCTATTTTTTTATCTTGGTTGGTTTAATGGACGTGATTGAGTTTTATGGCTCTCAGAAGCTGTTGGTTCTGGTGTGTATTTTCTTTCTCTTTCTTGGTTTGTTTCTTTCTTTTCAGATTTATCATTACCGTCAAGTGTTGGTGAAAGAGGTGTTGGATCTAAACCTGTTGCAAATTGGGTACGTGGTGGAGGACTATGTACTACTTTGGTGTGCTTTGGTTTTGATACTCTCATGCCATGATCTCCTCCAACTTTCACTAAATTTGAGGGAAAAAATGTGGAAAAAAAAAAAAAAAAAAAAAAAAATATTGGTTAATATTCGCAATTAAAACCTATCAAACAAATCAAATCAAAGAAAACATACTAGCTGGTAATGGTACAATTTCTGGTTGTGGTTGTGGTGATAACATTCTAGATTATTATTATTAGTTTGAGAAAAAAAAAAAAAAAATTATAATTTTTTTAGTTTTAATGAAAATGAACAAATTAAGAATTTTTAAATGAAAGAATGGAAGGTAGAATAAATATATTTTTTTTTTTTTTAAATACAATTTTTTTTTTTTTTTTTTAATACAAAAAAAAAAATAAAAAAAAAAATAAAAATAAAAATAAAATAAAAAATTAATATTAAAAAAAAAAAAAAAAAAAAAAAAAATATTCATTTAATTCTTTACAATAAAAGTGGGGTAAAAAAAAATCTTTTTTTAATTTTTTTTTTTTTTTTATTATTATTTTTTTTTTCCTATCAATAAATGATTGCAGGCATCTGTGGTTTCATCTGAAATTTATTATTTTTGGTTTATTTTATATTTTTTTTTTTTCCTTTTTGTTTCTCAACTTTACCACCAATTTTTTATTTTTTTTATTTTATAAACAACTACCAATAACAATATTATTATCATTGTACCTTTTCCATTATTATTTTTTATTATAAAATCACCACTAATAACGTTTTATATTATTATTATTATTATTATTATTATTATTATTATTATTATTATTAATATTAATATTATTATTATTATTATTGAATATTCACTACCATTGTTTGAGACGACTAAAGCTATGTTGAAAATGCTGTATTTGTTAATGTTGTTGAAGATGAATCAAATGAATCACAAAAACTTGAGACATTATGAAACTTTACAGTCTTTGAAACAAATTTTATTGTAAAGACTATTAAGTCTGGTGTTTCCATAAAACACTCTACAAACTCTTCCTCAACTATTGAAGTAATCTTATATTCTATTGTTGCAATTTTATAAACCATCTTTAAAAGTTCATTATCTGTTAAATGGAATTTACCACCACAACTACTTGAATAATCTTTGGCATCATGATTATTTGGCAAATATTTTTTAACCATTTTTCCTACAACTTCTGAGAATTCAAATAATAAAAATTCATAAATTTTAAAATGATTATCATATTCGCTAATTTAAATAAAATAAATAAATAAAATAAAACAAAACAAAATAAAATAAAATAAAATAAAAATAAATAATCAATATGAAGAAAAAAAAAAAAATTCATAATTTATTATTTTTATTTTTTTTTTTTTACTCTTTTATAAGTTTTTCGATTGTATAATTTTTTATTTTATTTGTAATTAAAAAATCTGATATATGGGAAATCAAATGATCATAAGTGTTGTTGTTGTTGTTGTTGATACTGCCACTATTAAAACTACTATTTACTGACATGATATACAATGTTAATTATGAGGTAATAATAGTGATGGTGACGAATATATAAAGGAATATAAATAAATGTTGTTATAATTTTTATTATTATCTATTTTTGAATATGTGAGATTTGCATTCAATCGATTGCGATTAAAATTTTTATTTTTTTCAAATTTTTATTTTTTTAATTTTTTTTAATTTTTTTTTTTTTTTTTTTAATTGTTAACTGTTTTCTGTTTTGTTTTGTTTTGTTTTTTTTTTTTATTTTTTTTTATTTTTTAATCAAAAAAAAAATAAAAAATAAATAAAATAAAATAACAAAATAAAAAACAAAGAATATAAAGTAGAAAAAAAAAAAAAGAATAGAAAACAGTTAACAATTAAAAAAAAAAAAAAGGTAATCAACAAATTAATATTTGAATATTTATAAAAAAAAAAAAAAAAAAAAAAAAAAAATCAAAAAAAATCAAAAATATTTTTGGGTTTTTTTCATTATCATAAATTTTTTTTTATTTTTTTCTTTTTTTTTCAAATTTTTTTTTTCCCCATCCATTTTTCAAATATTTATTTCTGTACAATATTAACTAACTATTTTATTTCATCATAAATAGTTTATATATTTTTTATTATTTATACACTAAATTTGTAATTATATAAAAACAAATAATAAAAGATAAAAGAATTTTTTGATCAAAAAAAATAAAAAAATAAAAAAAAGTAAAATATCACAAAGAAAAAAAAAATCGCAAAAATAAAACAAAAACTAAAGAAATTGTGTAAATATAGTAAATAAAAAAAAAAAAAAAAGAAAAAAATGTTTAAAATATTGTAAGTTTTTTTCTCCCCAACAAATACCTTTGTTTTTTTTTTTTTTAATTCTAAAATGTGTTTATTAATTAAAATAATTTACATATATTAATAATTAAATAATAATAATAATAATAGTAATAGCGATAAAAATAAAACATTCAAACCAAAAAAAGGTTTCAGTAAAGGAACAAAAAGACACGATTTACATAAACACGCAAAAGCTACATTAGGTAGTGGTAATTTAAGATTAGCAGTCTCACTTCCAGAAAGAGAAGATTTAAATGAATGGTTAGCAGTTAACAGTAAATATTTTCTTTTGCATACATTATCACAATTTAATCTTTAGTGTAATTTGTTTACTAATTAATTTTGCTATTATTACTTATTACTTATTATTATAAAATCAAATGATATATTGAAATAACTATTTTTTTTTTAAATTGAATTATTATTTACAATTTTTATTTTTAGCTGTTGATTTTTTCAATCAAATTAATTTACTTTATGGATCAATCACTGAATTTTGTACCCCAAAAACATGTGAGGTAATGTCAGCAGGACCAAAATATGAATATTTATGGGCCGATGGTGAATCAGTAAAGAAACCAATTAAGGTATCAGCTCCAGAATATGTAGAGTTTTTAATGACATGGGTTCAAGGTATTTTAGATGATGAAAACATATTCCCATCACGTGTTGACGTTCAATTCCCTAAAAACTTCCAATCTATCGTTAAAAATATCTTTAAGAGATTGTTTAGAGTATACGGTCACATCTATTACTCTCACTTTACAAAGATTGTCTCATTAGGTGAAGAGGCTCACTTAAATACTTGTTTCAAACATTTTTATTTTTTCATTGTCGAATTTAATTTAGTTGATAAAAAAGAAATGCTTCCATTACAAGATTTAATTGACAATTTAACAAAGAGCAGTACATAAATTAAATAATAAAAAAAATAAAAAAAATAAAAATAAAAATAAAAAAAAGATAATGAAAATAACTTAATAGTAATAAAAAAAAAAATAGTAGTAATAATAAAAATTATAACAAAAATATCCATAATAGACAATAAAAATAAAAATAAAAAAAAAAAAAAAAAAAAAAATAAAAAAAGTAAAAAAAAAACAAAAGATTATATATTTTTGTTTATTTAGTTTTAAAAATAATAAACAAAAGATTATTATATTTTTGGTTGTTTATTTTTAAAATTAATCTAAAATTTCCGAAATTGGTTGCATTGAATAATTTTTAATTGAAAGTTGAATCCAATTTGTTGTAACTATTTGAATTGGTAACGACATGGAATTAATCTTATTTTTAATAAAAATAATTCTTGATAAATCTAAAGAATCTAATACAACATGAGTGATATTATTATTGAATTCTGTTGATATTTTACCACCATAGAATTGAATATATAAATTTGATAATTCTAAATTATTATTTTCAATCAATGTTGATTTCTCACCAACAACTTGATATAAATCTAAATAAAATGTAAATCCTTTAAATAATGACCACCAACAATCTGAAAAATATTTTGACACCAAAGAAGAGGAAGAAGAAGATAATAATTCCTTTAGTTGATCAGGTAACAATTGTTTTTTTAATTTATCGATTTGATTAAAAGAATCTTTTAGAGATTGTTCAGTGGTCTCATTATAATAGGAATCGCCAAATTGATCCGAGTCCAAAAGAAATCTTTTCTTGGTTGATTCTGTTGTGAATATCATATATTTAGGACCTAACGGAACTAACCTCTTTTCATTATAACAATCAACTATCCATTTAAATGATACAATATCAATGACACCTGATTGAATTAAATTTTGAATTTTAACAACCTCTTTGGAGGAGATTACATAATTTGTATTTCTAGATGGATATTGAACTTTTGATCCACCCATTTCAACAATCATAATTTCTAATCTAGATTTTGTGTATTCGCCAGTACTACCTTTAATAACACAGATTTCAATACCTTGAAATATATTTTGACTTGGTATAATATCACTTGTATCAGTATCTTGAAATATTGATAACACTTTTAATCCACCTTCTTGATTGGTGGTAGATTTCTTTTGTTTCTTTGTTTTTTTACTTTTTTCATCACCATATTCACGATCTCTTTTAAAATTTAATTTTACAGAATAGTTTGTAAAGAGATCAGCAATTTCATAATGGTCACAACAATCTTTCCAACCTTTATCATCTCTAATTTTCAATACTCTTGGGAATCTAAGAGTATAGCCACATTTATATTTATCAGTTATAACGATTTGAGAGGCTTTAATTTGAAGTACTTTCGAGTAAACTCTTGGGTCAATCCAAACGTCAGGTTTCTCTTTGAATGGTTCAGCCAATTGAATGATAGATGGTGGTTTGCTTGTATTAAAACTATTCCAATGTGGATCTAAATCCTTTTGTAACGATTTCAATTGTAAATCAGTATAACCTGAACCAACCTTACAAAATGAATAGAAAACAACATTTTTATCTAAAACTGATTCATCACCAATATCGATATCACCACCGTCATTGTCTTTATCTGGTATAAAAGGTACACCTAACATGAAATGAGAGATTGTACCACCTCTTCTATTTAGACCACTACCATAATAACCACCAATAATAACTAAATCTAAATCATCAGCACCATTACCCATACCATCGATATACTCTGGTTTAATTTTAATCCATTTATCTT
>CM069765.1:1387500-1450000 GCA_036169595.1 Dictyostelium firmibasis | reverse complement strand
AATACTTTATCAATACCAAACAAAATAAACCAGCAGAGTTGGTGGCGAGATTCATAGATTCAAAATTAAAAGTCGGTGGAAAGAGAATGTCCGAAGAGGAGTTAGAGACTCTTTTAAACAAATCTTTAATTCTCTTCCGTTATATTCAAGGTAAAGATGTATTTGAGGCTTTCTATAAACAAGATCTCTCGAAACGTTTACTCTTGGATAAATCAACCTCAATTGATGCAGAGAAATCAATGATTTCAAAGTTAAAGACAGAGTGCGGTACAACTTTCACTGCAAAATTAGAGGAGATGTTTAAGGATATCGAGTTGAGCAATGACATTATGAATTCATTTAGAGACTCTCCAATGACTCAAAACTTTAAATCCATAGAGATGAATATCTATGTATTGACCAGTGGAAATTGGCCAATGCAACAACCGATCGAAGCCACCCTACCAAAAGAATTTTTAGAGTATCAAGAGGTCTTCAACAAATTCTACCTATCGAAACATAACGGTAAAACTTTGAAATGGCAAAATGCACTCTCCTATTGTGTGTTGAAAGCAAACTTTAGTCAGGGTAAAAAAGAACTCTCTGTTTCACTCTTTCAAACTATTATTCTCTACCTCTTTAATGATATCGCTGCTGATGGCGGTGAACTCTCCTTTAGAGATATTCAAGCAAGTACCGGTTTACCTATTCCAGAATTAAAAAAGAATTTACTCTCTTTATGCTCTTCAAAATCTGATATTTTAATTCAAAAGAAATCAATATCTAACAGTAGTAATGGTGGCGGCGCCCCAAAAACTAGAGTAATCGATGAGACTGATACCTTTTTATTCAATTCAAAATTTACCAGTAAGCTATTCAAAATAAAAGTAAACTCTATTCAAATTCAAGAAACTGTTGAAGAGAATCAAAAAACCAATGAAAATATCATCAGCGATCGTCAGTATCAAGTTGATGCCGCTATTGTAAGAATTATGAAAACAAGAAAAACTTTGGCTCATAATTTATTAATCTCCGAATTAGTATCACTTTTGAAATTCCAACCAAAACCTGTGGATCTTAAAAAGAGAATAGAGATTTTAATTGAAAAAGAATATTTATGTAGAGATCCTGAAAATGCCATGATATATAATTATATGGCTTAAAAATAAATAAAAAATAAAAAAAAAAACAAAAAAAAATTTTTAAATTAAAATAAAAAAAATAATAATCACCCCTTTTTTTTAATAAAGTAAATGATTCTATTTTTTAAAAAAAAAAAAATTAAAAAACACATTTTTTAATTTACACACTTTTTTTTTTTTTTTTTTTTAATTTTATACTCTGTTAACAATGGAATTAATAAAATATATATATTTTTTGTTATTATTTTATATAATTTATTCATTTGTAAATATATTTTTTCAATAAAAATTCTTTTTTTTTTTTTTTTTTTTTTTTTTTTAATTACTAATAATATAATTTAAAGTATATTAAAAATAAAAAGATCCATAGAAATGAAGCAAAAGGTCCCATTGGGTTTCCAATAGTTGGTAATATGATTCAAATAGGTAAATCAAAACCACATATCGAATTAATGAAACTTGAAACCATTTATGGTAAAGGAATTGTTAGAATCTGGTTAGGTGATTATTATTCAGTTTTCTTGTCAGATATAGATTTAATTAAAGATGTATTCATAAATAAAATTGAAATCTTTTCATCAAGACCAAAATCTCCATTGACCAGATTAGGTACCAATGATTTTAGAGGTATAAATGGCTCCTCTGGTGACACTTGGATTAAAAACAAAAATATTGTTGTGACTGCAATGAAAAGGGCAAATACAAAAACAATTTATAGTTTGTTAGATAATCAAGTTGAAGATTTAATAAAAGAAATGTCAAATTTCGAAACAAAAAATCAACCTGTAAGTTTTATATTTTATAATAAAAAAACAAAAAAAAAAAAAAAAAAACTAATACACCTAAATTTTTACTTTAAAGTTTTATCCAAAGCATTATTTTAGAAAATTTGTTTTATCAACAATGTTTAAATATATTTTTAATGAAGATGTTCCTTATGATGAAAATTTAGAAAATGGAAAGTTATCTGAATTAACTAATGAAATGGAAAATATTTTCAAAACATTAAAAGTTGGAAGATTGGCAAATAGTATAAAAATTTTAGAATCACCTTATTATTATTATTTAAAAAAATCTGATAAAGTATTTAAAAATATTAAAAGATTAATTATTGAAAAGTATGAAAACCATGTAAATTCAATTGATTCGGAAAAACCAAGAGATCTATTAGATATTTTAATAAATGAATATGGCACATCTGAAGATGATATTTTAAATATAACACAAGTTACTTTAGATATGTTTATGGCTGGAACTGATACAAGTATGTATTAATTAACAATATCTTGTAGTTTCAAAGATATTAAAAAATACTAATAAAATTTAATATAAAAAATATAGCTGCAAATACTTTAGAATGGATTATTATTAAACTTTGTAATAACCCAATTCATCAAGAAATTGCATATAATGAATTAAAAAGTTTAATTTCATCAAAAGGAAAAATTGATGATTCAATTAAATCTAGTATAAATTTATCAGATAGACCAAGTACACCTTATATTCAAGCAATTATAAAAGAAACAATGAGAATGCATCCAGTTGTAGTTTTAGGTTTACCAAGATATTGTGAAAATGATACATTCATTGGTGAAAAAAATTATTTTATCCCAAAAGGAGTAAGAAATTTTTTTTTTATATTTATTTATTAATTTATTTACTAATTAATGAATTTAATATGAAATAGTGTAAAGTTTTCATTAATTTTCATTCAATTGGATATAATGAAAAATATTATAAAGATCCATACAAATTTGACCCTCAAAGATTTTTGGAAAGCACAACGAATCCAATGGATTCATTTTTCCCTTTTGGATTAGGTAATAGAGTTTGTTTAGGTAGACAATTAGCAAATGATCAATTATATTTAGTAGTTTCAAATATTATTTTAAAATATAAATTAAAGACAATTAATGATATTAATATTAATGAACAAGGTATTTTCGGTTTAACTGTTAGCCCAAATGAATTTAAAATAAAATTAGAAGCAAGATAAAAACAAAATAAATGAAATTTATATTAATTTTTTTTAGATTTAATATTTATTATTGTTATAACAATTAATTTTATTGAACTTTTTTTTTAATATAATTATATACAGTTATTTTTTTTTTTGTACTGATTATCTTTTTTCAAGAAAAACTCTATATTTGGCTGGTTTAAGATTTAACCCTGATACATAATCAGTATCATCAAGTTTTCTACCATCATCAGAAATTACTTTAAAATTAAAGAAAATGTTTGATAGAAGTAAATAAATTTGGTCCATACCTAATGCTTGACCACTAGTATTAAAAAAAAAAAATTAGAGTTTTGGAATTAAAAAAAAAATAAAATAATAACAAAAATAAATTCTTACATGCAGTTTCTTGGACCAACACCAAATGGCATAAATGAATCTGGAGTTGCGCCAATGAATCTGTTTGGATCAAAAACAAGAGGATTTGGGAAATCTTTTGGATTTCTACCTAATGAGTAATAGTTTATAAGTATCATTGCACCTTTTGGAATTAAAAAACCTTTAATGATTGTATCTTCATCGGTTGTATGAGGTAAACCAAATGGAGCTGGTGCTTTTAATCTAATGGTTTCTTTTATACATGCCATAGTAAAAGGTGTTGATGGTCTATCATTTAAAGTTAAGAAAGATCTATCGTTTCCAAGTGTTGATTTTAATTCTTGATAAACATCCTCTTGAATCATTTGATTATTACATAATAATAATAAAAACCATTCTAATGAACTTGCTAAAGTATCAACACCAGCTAAAATTACATCAAAGCAAACTTGAACAATAGATATTAAATTCTCCTCGGTATGTTCACCATATTCTATGATAAGTAAATCCAATAGATCCCTTGGTTTCTCCTCATCAATAGTTTTACGATGTTCAATATATCTATCTCTAATCAATGATCTAATTCTATTGAAGCAGCCACCACTATACAATAGATATTTATGATATAATGGTTGTAATATTCTAAAAAAGTCACCTGCATTTCCAAGCGTCATAAAATTAAATGCTTCATTTATATTATCAATTAATTCTGCCTCTTCACCTTCAACTTGTTTACTTTCGAATGATACAGTTTCATTAAAAACATATTTAAACATTGTTGTTAATGCATACTTTCTTAAATACATATCAGGTTGGAACTAAATAAATTTTTTTTTTAAAAAATAAAATAAAAATTAGTATATACTAATTACTATTATTTTTATTTATTTATTTTTTTTAAAAATTATAAATAAATAAATAAATACATACACATTCATTTGAAGCTTGGAATCTATACATTAATTTAATTAATGAATTAACAGAGTCACCTAAATTATCATAAGTTTGTTTTAAATTTGATTTTTTCATTGCATTTAAAAGTAAATTTCTATTTCTTCTCCAACAATCACCATTTGATCCTGAAATACCTCTATAATTAAATGATCCGAATGTTATTGTTGGTAATACTGGACGACTAATTTTAAAATAAAATAAATAAAAAAATGATTATAAATTATTTTTTATTAGTAAAATTTTTCTTTCTTCTTTTCTTTATTTCTTTCTTTAATACTCACGATGAAAAATTGGAATAGTTTTTGACAAATATCTCTCTTATTATTTCTGGATCATTTAATGTAACAACAACATAATCACCAAACCATAATCTATAAATACCACCATACTTTTTATGATAATAATCCATAATAGAGTATGGATTATTTCTCAAACCAAGTAAATTACCAATAATTGGTAATGCTATTGGACCTTTTAAACTATTGCCTTTTGTATCTTTTTTATTTTTTTTTACCTAAATATACACAAAAGAAATTTTTTTTTTTTTTTTTTTTTTTTTTTATTTTTTTTATGTTAATACCATAATTAATAAAAGAAAAATGGAGAAAAAAATAATATTTACAAATGAATATACTAAAAAAATAATAATAAAAATAAAATAACTATTTAAATAATCCATTTTATTTTTTTTTTTTTTTTTTTTTTTTTTTTTTTTTTTTTTTTTTTTTTTTTTTTTTTGGAAGATAAAGTAAAATGAAAAAAAATATATGTATTTATATAAATAGTAATATAATTTTTATATTATAGTATTTTTTTTGATTATCTTAATTGATTTTAATATTTATAAATAAACTTTTTTTTTTTTTTCGATGGCAATCAAAAAAAATAAACAAAAAAAATAAAAAAAATAAAAATAAAATTAAAAATAAAAATAAAAATAAAAATATAAAATAAATGTGCTGTTTGTTATTATTATTTTTTTTTTTTTTTTTTTTCTTTTTCTTTTGAAAAAAAAAAATTAACACACATGATTAGATCTGTGAAATAAAGCTTTGGGAAGTGGTTACAATAAAATAATAATAAAAAAATGAAAAAAAATAATCAGTGCAATGGGGGCATTTTTTTTTTTTTTTTTTTTTTTATTGTAGAGATTTACCTTTATCTATGATGTAAGTGTGGGTCTTTTAGTCATATTTTTGATTTTGTTGCAACAATTTATTTCATTGTTTTTTTTTTTAATTAAACTGCACATAAAATAAAAAAAACAATTGTAAAAAATTTTTTTGAAAATAAATGCACATCTTTTGCCAAATTTTTTGAAATTTAAAAAAAAATTAATAAATTAATTATTTTTTTTTATAAATTATAAACACAAATTTATTAATATACCCAAAAATACAAGAAATACAACTAAATCAAACACAAAATAATATTCTATTTTTAAAAAAGATACATATACACCATTAGACATCACACTATGAGCGGAGAAAAAAAATATGGTTTACAATTACCAAAATCTAAAAGGAATGTTTTTCAAGACGATGATGAATTTAAAGAAGATGATAATGATGAAAATAAAGATGGATATATTGATTATGTAAAACAACAACAACAACAACAACAAAAACTAAATACCAAAGTTGAGAGACAACATAATGAAGCATTATTAGATGATCCAACTGCATTTGAATATGATTCGGTATTTGATTCAATAAAAAAAGAAAAAGATAAAAAATTACAAATTAAACAACAACAACAATTAAATAACAGAGAATCAAAGTATATATCATCTTTAATGGAACAATCAAATTTAAAAAAGAAACAGTTTGAAAAAGTTAAAGAGAATCAAATTCAAAAAGAAAGAGAACTAGAAGGTGATAAATTTAAAGATAAAGATGTCTACGTTACTCAAGCCTATAAAAAGAAATTAGAAAATGATCGATTAGAAAAAGAAAAACAACAAAAAGAAGAAGCTGATGAACAAATAAAGAAAAAAGATTTTTCTTCATTTCATAAAAATTTATATTCTTCAATTCATGATCAAGACAATTACAATAATAATAATAAAAAACAATCAACATCAACATTAACTACAACACCAACATCAAATACAAAACCAACAATCAGTAATAATAATTTTGCAAAACCAAGAACAAATTATTATCAAGCCCAATATGAAAATAAAAAAGTAGTAAATGATAAAAAAGATGAATATGAAAGGTATAACACTAGGAGGAATGATGAAAATTTAATTCAAGCAGCAAGGGAAAGATATTTTGAAAGAAAAAAAAATAATAGTGAAAAGGTTTGCCCATAAAATTTAATTATCAAATAAAAAAATAAATTATTGGGAATTTTACTTCCTACCCCCTTTAGTATCTTTGCATTAACAATAATTATTTTTGTGCATATTTATGAAAAAAAAAAAAAAAAAAAAAAAAAAAAAAAATATCTTTTTTTTTATTTTGTAGCTACACCCCAATTGTTTTTTTATTTTCTTATTGGGGGGTTGTAAAAAATAAGAAATTTAATTTTTTTGAATTTTTTTTTTTTTTTTTTACGAATCTTTTTTTAACTGGTGTCAAGCGATAATATGCAATCTGATACAATGCAGAATTGACAACAATCTATTTTTTTATTTTTTTTAATTTTTTTTTTTTATTTTCAATTTTTTTTATTCATTCCACCTCCTTTTTTTTTTTTTTTTATTTTTATTTGTTTGATTAATTTTATGAAAAAAAAGAAAAAAAAAAAAGAAAAATGAATTTATTTAAATTATTTATTATTTGTTGTTTATTAATTTCAACAACTATAAGAGGTTTTGAATATTTTGAAGATTATAGATTTGATAGTTTTGATCAAAGTAGTAGTGGTGGTGAAAGTAGTAGTAGTAATAGTTATGATCAAGATAAATGTAAGGGTAAACCAAACCCATATTCAATATTCGATAAAGAACCAGTATTTGTAGCATCGACTGCAAATGGTAAATTATATAAAACTGGTGATGATCATAATCAAGTTTCAGTACTTCATTTATATGGTGAAGCATATGAAATGGGTTATGCTCATGGTACCTTATTAAAAGAACAAGTGAATGATATCATCCCAAAGTTTATGGAATTTGCAGAGATCGCAGTTCAAGAATTTATTAAATCAAAATTTGCAGTTCGTTTACCAGAATTTTTAATTAAATTAATTGAAGAATTTGGTGTTAACGCTGCATTAGATTATGTTGCTTCTGCAACTGAACAGTTTACACCAAAAAGATTCTTTAATGAATTATTAGGTTTAGCTGATGCTTGTATGTAAAAAAATAATTTTAATCTTATTTATTATTTGATCTATCTTAAATATATTAATTTATTTATTTTTTTTTAAAAAAAAAAAAAAAAAAAAAAAAAAAAAAAGCTGGAATTTCATATCAAACATTATTAAGAATGCATATGTTTCCAGAATTAGTCAAAGCAACATGTAGTATAGTTGGAGCATGGAATGAAGCTACAATTAATGGTGGATTACTTCAAGTTAGAGCATTAGATTGGGGATTAGAGAATCCATTAGTTAATTATCCAACATTAATAGTTTATCATCCAGAAGAGAATGATGGATCAGAATTTTCAATTTTATCATGGACATCATTCATTGGTGCATTGACAGGTTATTCACAAAGAACAGGTGTTTGTGAAAAAGTTTGGCTTTCATATAATGGTACATACACTCATAATGGTATGCCATTTTATTTCATTTTACGTGATATCCTTCAATATGACAATAGTATTTACGAAGCATTAAATAGAATCTATAATACACCAAGAACTTGTGCAGTTTATTTAGGTATTGGTTCAAATGAATCAAATACAGCAAGTTTACTTGAAGTTTCAATGGATATAGTCAGAATATTCGATGATGAAACTCCATTCCCAGGATTTGCACCACAAGTACCAGAACATCCACTTTTCAAAGATTTAGTATATGTAGATAAACATACTCAACCAAGTACAGATCCTTGTATGGCAAATTCATTGAATCAATCTTGGTCTGAAATAACAGCTCAAACTTTAATCAATACAATGGGTCAAATGGAAACTGGTGATTTACATTCTGCTATCTATGATTTTAAAAAAAACTTTGTCTATGTTTCAGTTGCAACAACAAATATTCCTTTCCCTTTCACAAATGCAACTTTACCTTTAGTTTCACCAGCATATAAAAATCAATTCATTCAATTTAATATGACAAAACTATTCTCTGAACAACCACCACCAACACCAACACCAACACCAAATAGTAGTAGTAGTAATAGTAGTAATAGTAGTAATAGTAGTAATAGTAGTAATAGTAGTAGTAATAGTGAAAGTGAAAGTAATTAAAAATAATAAAAATTTTATTTATTTAAAATTAATTTTATTTTATTTTTTATTTTTAATTTGTTTTTGATATTTTGTAGTTTCTTTTAAAAATTGAAAGTAAACATAGTTTATGCCATATTTCATATCGAACCAATAGTTTATTGCTATTGTTGATAATGAATTTCCATCGATGGCTTTATTTGATTTTTGAGCAACTCTGTGGAAATAGAGTGATGGTAAGTAAAGGATCTCACCAGCTTCAACTCTAACAGTTATTGGATGAGCTCTTCCTATTAAAGGATAACCAAGTTTAATATTTTTTTCTAAAGGTTCAGTTGGGTCAACTGGTATCCAAGGTATATTGATTTCTGGATCTTTATCAATTTGAATTTCAAGTTTAATATTATCATCATTGCCAACATTAACAAAAGATGCAGATGGAAATTCAGATTTATAAAGAAATGGATAATCAATTGGAGGTAATAATGTGAATATTTTAGTTCCTCTAACTACACAATACATATTTTCATATGGGTCTTGATGAAGTGATGAAATTGATTTATCTTGACCCATCCAAAAATTAGTAGCATCAATATTACTACCAAATGCTTCTTTAGCAAAATCAATAACAGATTCATCTATATCATTTAATAGTTTTTCATATTCAACATTTAAACTATTATTTTGATATTGAATATAGTATGCTAATTTTTCATCATTATCAGGTTTCTTTGAATGTTGAATATATTCTTGAAATTTAATTTTCTTTTCAAATGGTTTACAAAAAACTTTTTCACTATTTTGATCATTTTGATTAATTGGTTTAACAGCATCTGCTAAACCATCATTTGTAATCGAAACAGTAACTTCAACATCTTTCATTACTTTCTCTAAATAATCATCACTCCATTCTTTATATGCTTTCCAATCTTTTAATAGTCCTGTAATTATAACTGGTTTATTTTGTGAAACATATTCTCTATAAAATTCTAATGCTGTTGGTTTTTCAATCCTTTCAATTTCTTCAATTATTAAAAAATCTAAATGTTTTATATTATTTATTTTTAAAATAAAAATTTGGGGGGGATGGATAGGTGTTATTTATTTGTTTTATATATATTTTTTTTTTAAAAAACTACCTTTTGCTTCTTGACATAATTTCGAGTAAATATCATTATATTCATCTATACATTCATCATCTGACATTCTACATAAATAATTTTATATTTACAAAATTATTAAAAAAAAAAAAAAAAAAATTTTAAAAAAAACTAGTATTACTTTCGATTTTTGGTTTTTTTTTTTTTTTTTTTAAAATTTTTTTTTTTTTTTTTCATTTTCATTTTTTAAATTAAAGCAAACAACAACAATGATTGGTTTATTTAAAAATGAATGGTTTAATATATCTATATTAAGCGATGAGTTATTTATAAAAAGATATTGTTATGGTGAAGATAATAATAATAACACACTTAATACAATAATTATACCATTTGATAAATCGATTAATCCTTCTCAATTCGATCCATCAACAATTAATGATTATTTCGTATTCTTATATAAAAATACTAAAAAAATTAATTTAAATAATATACATAAATTAAAATATAATAGTAATAAAAAAGAGATATTATTATCATTTGATATTACTTATATTCATGATAATAATAATAATAATAATAATAATAATAATAATAATAATAATAATAATAATAATAATAATAATAATAATAATAATAATAATAATAATAATAATAATAATAATAATAATAATAATAATAATAATAATAATAATAATAATAATAATTATAAAATTAAATCAGTATTAATTTCAAATAGTTGTTCAAAGAAATTAAATTTATTAAATGGTGATATCATACATTTAAAACCAATTAAAAAGAAATTAACAGTATTACAAAGAGTGGTTTTATTAGCAAATGATAATGATTCATTTATTGAATCTTCAAATCCACCTTCATCAACATCATCACCATCAATAAATTCAAAATATTTAGTTAATGAAGAATTTAGAAATTATTTAGTAGAGAATTCAATATTATTTCAGAGTCCAAATAATATAGTTATAGAAAATCATCAAAGTGATAAAATCTTTTCCTATAAAGTACTTGAATGTTTTCCATTACTTCAAGGTACTGTTTCAAATTCAACAACAATCATTATCATAAGTCCTGATGATAAGATTTTAAATACATTACCATCGAATTTAAATATTAACAGCACTAATAACAATAATAACAAACAAGATGAAGATGTTGAAGAAGTAGAGGAAACAGAAAATATAAAAAAAGATGAAAAAGATAATAAATCGTTAACACTAAAACAAATGAATAATAATAGTAAATTAAGATTATCAAATTTTATTATTCATCCAATAAATATTGGTTTTGATATGAAAGAAGAACAATCAAATTTATTTCATTTTACACCAAGTTCAAAAGGAATTTTATCAAATAGTAAAAATTTTGTTAATATCTCTCAGTTGAGATCAATTCCAACTGAAATCGACTTTGAATTTGATATTTCAAAAGATTATGATTATTTAGTTGATTGTTTAGTTTCATTAAATACTTTAAAATCTTTAAATCTATTTAATGGATCTTGGATTAAAATTAAAAATATTTCAAACAACAATAATAATAATAATAATAATAAAGAAAGTGAAATTGCAATTAGAATATTTTCAATAGCATCAAAAACATTAATATTAAAAGATCAAGTTATATATTTACCACCAATCTCAATATTTAATTTAAATGTTGATTATAAAAACTTTTTAAAATTATCAAATTACGAAATTATTTCAAATCAATTCGAATTAGTTTTATTAAAATCAAACAAAACAAATAATAATAGTAATGATTATTTCCCAATTAATTATCCTACAGCGAATAGAATTAAAATATCAAGAGTTAAAAATCAAAATTCAAGTGGTTATAGATCATATTCTTCTCAATTGGAGAAATATTTCCAAAGAAAAAGATTATTAAAACAAAATGATATTATTGTAATATCAACAATAACAAATAATGGTAATAATAGTGATAACATAACAGAAATAAAAGAAGAAGAATTAACGGTGATTAATGGTAATAATAATAGTTTAATATATTTTAAAGTTGAAATAATACTTTGTAATCAATTTGAAAATATAAATGGTAATCAAATTTATTTAATTGATAAGAATACAACATCTATAATCCAAGAGGGTTCTAGTAATTCAATGATACCAAGTAGAATAGAATCATTCTATTGGAGAGATACAGACGGTATTGACTCAATACCTTTGGAATTAATCTACAAAACAGAGTTTAAAACAATCGTTGATTTGATTTTACCATTTTTAATGGCTGATAAATTTTCATTCGATTTTAATTGTACCCTACTATTGAATGGTCCACAAGGTGTTGGAAAAAGAACATTATTGAATAGAGTAGCCAAACAAATGGGTATTCATATTTATGAAGTTGATTGTTATAAACTTTATGATTTTGTAGAGAGTAAAAAAGATTGGAACATAAGAGACTCACTCGAAAAAGCTTCAAATACCGCTCCAACGTTATTAATCTTAAAGAATTTCGAAGTTTTAGAACAAACTGCTCAAAGTATGCAACAAGAAAAAAAAGAATCAAATCTATCACAAACTTTAATAAATATTCTAAAAGATATTAATGATTCAAATAGTAGTAGTAGTGGTTCTAACAAATATCCATTAATAATATCTGTCACTGTTAATTCAATGGATGATTTATCAAATAAAGTTAGAAATTGGTTTAAACATGAAATCACTTTAAATGTAAGAAAATAATAATAATAATAATAATAATAATAATAATAATAATAATAATAATAATAATAATAATAATAATAATAATAATAATAATAATAATAATAATAATAATAATAATAATAATAATAATAATAATAATAATAATAATAATAATAATAATAATAATAATAATAATAATAATAATAATAATAATAATAATAATAATAATAATTAATAATAATATTAATTTCTATTTTTTTCTATTTTTTATTATTAAACCATGAAAAGTCACCAGATGAAAATCAAAGATTTAAAATTTTAAAATATTTAACCAAAAATTTACCAATTGATATTGGTAATACTGTATCAATAAAGAATTTATCAATTAGAACAGCATCATTTTTAAATAGTAATTTAAGGGCACTTATTCAAAGATCATCTATTAATGGATTAAAGAGAGTATTATCAATTCAGCAATCAATGAATGATGAGATTAAACCAATTGAAATCTATAATTGTGGTTTCTTGGTGATGGGTGATGATATTCAAAAATCATTGACAGAGATGCAGGAATATCAATCATCATCAATAGGTGCACCAAAAATACCAAATGTATCATGGGATGATGTTGGTGGCTTAGCCAATGTCAAGAGTGAGATTATGGATACCATTCAATTACCATTGGAACATCCACATCTATTTGCAAGTGGTATTGGTAAAAGATCTGGTATTCTTTTATTTGGTCCACCTGGAACCGGTAAAACTTTGTTAGCAAAAGCGATTGCCACTGAATGTTCGTTGAATTTCTTATCGGTGAAAGGTCCTGAATTGATCAATATGTACATTGGTGAGAGTGAAAAGAATATTAGAGAGATATTTAACAAAGCCAGACAAGCCAAACCATGTGTTATATTTTTTGATGAATTGGATTCTTTAGCACCTAGTAGAGGTAATGGTGCTGATAGTGGTGGTGTAATGGATCGTGTGGTTTCTCAATTATTGGCAGAGTTGGATGGAATGCAAAAATCATCTGATGTATTTATTATTGGTGCTACCAATAGACCCGATCTATTAGATTCATCTTTAATGAGACCTGGTAGATTGGATAGATTACTTTACCTAGGTATAAGTTCTGAGAAAGAAAATCAATTTAAAATCCTTCAGGCTCTTACTAGAAAATTCAATTTGGCTGATGATGTCGATCTTAGAAATGTTGTGGAGGATTGTCCAATGAATCTTACTGGTGCCGATTTTTATGCCCTAGCTTCAGATGCAATGTCAAATGCTTTTCATGAAAGAATCACCGCTTCAATCAATGGTGAAATGGATGAAGAAGAACAAAACCAAAAATTAATTGTTCACCAAAAACATTTTATAAAAGCTGTTAATTCTTTAGTCCCATCAGTAAGTTTGGATGAGTTGGAATATTATCATAAAGTTCAAAAACAATTTAGTGGTCCAAATAAATAATGAGTAATAAAATTTAAAAAACAAAAAAAAAAAAAGTGCATGATAAATATGACATAAAAATATTATTATTATTATTTTAATTATTTTTCATTATAAATAATTAATATTTAAAACTTTTTATTAATTTTAAAGTTCAGCTATTTCTTTTCTTTCTAAATGACTATGTTGATTTGCATTTTTAGTGACTCTCCAATAGTAATCACAATAATTGCCCCTACTTAGATATTGGACAAATTCTTCATCATGAGTGATAATGATCAATTGGAAACCTTTTTGAGATTTTCTAGACTCAATGATATTTAATAAAGAGTTTGCAAATGATTCAATGTTTGCACGATCAAGATGAGAGGTTGGTTCATCCAATGCCAAAATACCACAGTTTGAACAAAAGTTTTCAGCCAAAGCCAAACGAATCACCAAACATGCTAAAACCTTTTGTCCTGCACTACATCTGCCTCTCATGTCCAATTCGACATCACCTTTAATCATTACAACACGATAATTGATGGTTTTGTTTGCAGTTCCCGTTTCTTCGGATCTAATTTCAATTGTATCGATATCACTACCTTTGTAGGTTGTTTGCCAAATCTCTTTGATTGAACGATTGATTTCATCCATTTTCAAAGTATGATATTTCATTAATGATTTATCCAATGCTTTATAGTATTTATCAAGATCTTTACCGACGGTTTCAGTTGTTTGAAGTTTAATCAATAAATCCTTATTGATATCTTCTATATTTTTAAAGGTTGGTTTTGAAAGTTCTTGACGATTGGAGTTAATTTGAGATTGAAGTACTGCAGTTTGACCAGTGATTTGATCAAATTTAGATTTTAGTGAATTAATTTCTTGATCGAGTTTATTTGAATCGATTTCCAATTGTGATTGCATCATTTCTTTGACCAATTCATTCTTTCTCGTTATTTGTTTAATGATTTGTTCAATATTATTCTTATGTTGGCGATATGAGATATTATCAGAGATGGCTCTCTTGGTAACATCTTTACTCGATAGATTTTGTTGAATGGTTGAGATATGTTGTTGACCAATGAGATAGTCTTGATTAAGAGTTTGAAGATTTGTTTCCAAATCTTGATTTTTATTTTGAAAATCTTTCAATTGGTCAGAAAGTTCAGAGGAATCTACGATTTTAGATTGCAAACTATTGATTGAATCTAAACGTACAGAGAAAGTGTTCTTTTCCTTTGAGTAAGTATCCATTTTCTTTTCGACCTCAACCTCCAATTGTTGAAATTCTTTTTCTAATTGTTGGGCTTCTTCATTGGACAAATCAATCGATTGCTGTAACTGTTCAATCTCTAGTTGTAGTATTTGACAATTAGATTGAAGTTCTTTCTTTGTGTCTCTAAGATGATCGATTATACCAGAGGCACTTTTAATTGTGCTCAATTGATTCTTCATTAAGATTAGTTGTTTTTCTTTCTCGAATATTTTAGTTTGGTCATTCTTTTGTTTGATTGTAAAGTTTGATATCTCTTTTTCGATGATTTTTAATTGTTGTTGTTGAACTTCTAAATCTTTATCAACCTCTTCAATGGTTCTAAGATCAGATGATTGTTTCTTTATCTCTTGTTCTTCTTTTTCTATCTCTCTTTCAATTGATTGAATTGATTGTTTAATTCCATCGATGAATTGGAAAACTAATGAAATCTGTTGACATTGACCCAATTGAGACTCTATTGATTCTATTTGTTTCTGTTGTTTCAAAACCATTTCATTTGATTCCAATTGTTGTTGAATTAGATTTTGTTGGGTTTCCTTTAGTTCAGGAATTGATTTTTCAATGATTTCCTCTCTCTTTACCACTGTTGGTAAGATTTTATTAAGGGCGTCCAAGTGTTTTTTGGCTTCTCCAATTTCCATTCTCAATTGTTTCAATTGATTTGGTATATCATTACAATGTGATTCTAATGTATGAACAAACGATTTCAATTCACTACCATCCATTTCATTCTTACATAATGAACATTCCTTATCTTGATTGGCTTTCTCTATATATTCCTTATATAAAATATCTTCACTCTCTAGTACAATGAATGATTTCTCCTGTTTCTCGAGTGATTGTTTCATTTTATTGATTTTATTTTCAAATGACGCCACTGTAATTGTATCGATATTGTCTGAGTGTTCTAATAGGTCAGTTGAATTCATTATTAATCGTTGATAGATATCCAATTCTTGTTGTTTCTTTTTTAGTTGTGGTTCAATACTTGAAGTTAACTGAGCATCAATTTGATTCTTTTTAACTTGTAACGATTGAAATTGTTGCTTTAATTTATTCAATTGGATGGTAAATGTTGAAATTTCATTACCTACCAGTGATGATATTGGATCTACTCTATTTATAATATCATATCTACCATGATCGTCACCACCGCTAGATGATTTAAATTCCGATGGGAATATATTATTAATTGATTTAATGATTTCATCTGTTAGTTTCAAATTAATTTGTTGCTTACTTTGCTGAATTTCATTTCTTTTTATATTTAATCTAGTACGAGAACTAGCTTGAAGATTTAAGAGTTTTAATGATGATTGTAATGTTTGAATATCTTTTTCAATCTCTAATTTCTCTGCGGTTAAATTATCTAATGATTGTTGAATCTCTTGTAAATTTGCATCGGATTGTAGAGCAGATAATTCCAATTCACCTGCTCGAATTGAAGTCTCTAAAGAATCAATTTCACCAATCGATATGGTATGTTGTTGAACCTCATGATCTAATGATTCAATCTTTTTGAAATTCAAAGCTATAGTTGATTTTTTTTCATTGGATGATAGTGTAAACTGATTGGAGTCTACACGTTTTTGATTTATTTTCATTTGAATGCTATTTAACTTTAGTTTATTGGTTTTGGAATAGTTTGAAATACCACTCGATAGAGTGTCAAACTTTTGTGTGATTTCATTGACAAACTTGATGACAGTTTCTTTCTCATAGGGTAGAGATAGTTGAATGAATTCTGTCATTTTATATCGTGTTACCAACTCTTTTATTTGTTTATCTCTATCGGTTGATATTGATTCTTGTTGAGATATTGTAGATTGTAATCTACCTATGTGAGAGATGTTACCTTTGATTTGATTGTTGATGATCTCTTTTTGAGATTGTAATAACTCTGAGTTCTCTAATAACTCCTTCTCTGCTGTTGCCATTGTTTCACATTCACGATTGAATTCGCTTTGCATAAATACCAACTCCTCATCAGTTTCATTTTGATATACCTCTGTCAATGAATTGAAGAGTTGATTCTTTACTCTCTCCATCTCAAGTTTTCTGGCGTTCAATATTGTCACTTCATTCTTTACCTCTTGTAACTTTAATTCTGCGTTTTTAATGGTGGAGAGTGTTTTTTGTTTTTCAAGCATTGTTATCTTAATCTCCTCTAAGTTTTTATTACCATTTGAGTAGAATTCTTCTGATTTTATTAAATCCTTTCTTATACGGTTACAATGTTCAATGTTGGCTGAGATAGTCTCTAACCTTAATTTAAACTCTTTAACGAGTGCTGTCAATTCTTTTCTCTTGTCTTTCAATGATTTCAATGCTTTAGTATACTTTACAGCAGAGAAAATCTCATCGAATTTCAATTTCAATTTTGAACTCTCTGATAGTGGCCAATTGGAGTCTTCTTGATGACAAAAGATCACATGTTTAAGTATTGGTTTAGCTACACCCATTAAATCGGGTATCTCTTTATCCATATCACTACATCTAAATGATTTACTAACTTTTTGACCATCACTTGTATAAGATTGTAGTGATGCATCGATTTGTTTATACTCTTGTTTCTTATTAGATTTCTGTATCAATGATAATGATCTTGAAGCTACGATCGGTTTACCAATAGGATTTTTAAATCTTAATTTAATTTGTGCTTTAACCTCTGATTCTCCTGCTATCTTTGTATCATGTATAAATGCTTGACCACTCGAACAATTTGGTGGCATCTCACCTGTGCATGTATATTTTAAACATTCTATAATTGTCTATACCAACATATTTATTAATAAAAATGAGATGAAAATAAAAACAAATCACAAATATAAAAACTATTATTACATACAGTTTTACCAGCACCATTTTGACCAACGATTAATGTTAATGGTGAATAAAAATCAATAACACTTGCTTCTCTTGGATCAAAACTACGAATACCTTGAACTAATAACTTTTCAATCGATGTCATGATTTATTTTATCAAAAAAAATTAAAAAAAAATTTAAAAAAAAAAATTTTATAAAAAAATATATATTACATTAAAGAAATATCTATACAAATATTTATTCACACAATCGAAAAGAATTAAAAAAAAAAAGAAAACTTATTGGGAATGAAAATTAAAAAAAAAAATTAAAAAAAAACAAAATTATAAAAATCCAAAAAAACCTTTAATTCCCAGAATTTCAATTTAATTTTAAATAAAAAAAAAAAATAGATAGGTGAAGTTTTCAATTTAAATTATAGGAACTATCGAAACATTTCTAAAAAAAAATTTTAATTTTTTCACTTATTAATTACAGTATAAAAATTATTTTATTTTTTTTCTGTTCAAAGGTTTATTTTAATTAATATAATTCTCATATTATAAATATTTTTTAATTTTTTTTTTTTTTTTTTTTTTTTTTTTTTTTTTTTTCAAAAGTCATGATTTTCTTTTTCACAAATTAAAATTGAAAAGAATCATTCAAGATAAATATATACATATATGTTATAAGACGACAACGACGACAACGATAATAACATATATTAATGTATAATAATAAAAAATAAAACCAAATAAATATAATGAATAGTACACTATCAAGAAAGATTCAAAAAGTTTTAGATATTAAACTTGACTCAGAAGATCTTTCAAATGCTTTAGAAGAACTATCAACATTTTATACATCAAATTCGATCGGAGCAAGGAGAAACCTTAGAAATGATATTGAAAAAAGATATCTCGATATTAATATTCAATTTCTTGATCAATTCGATCAATTAAATAAAGTAAATATAAAATTTGTTTAATAATATCATCAATATCTTCAAATATATATTAATAATATACCTATATCTTAGAATATAAATGAATTAGTTTTAGATTTTGAAGGTATTAAAAGTAGTTGTGATGATATTTGTGAACATTTGAATTCAACGAATAGAGTATCTAGTGAATTACTAAAGAATGCACATGAACTATCATGTGATCTAAAAGAGATTAAAGAGAAAGAGAGATCATTACAACAATTCTTTAAAAAGTTTAAATTAACAGAACAAGAGGAACAATCATTGATAAAGAAAGAGATTGACTCAAGTTTCTATCAAACTTTAGATAGATTATCAGAGATACAAAATGAATGTAAAAAGAATTTAATGTCTAATCAATATCAAAAGCCAACATATGAGATATTAGAAGTTATTACAAAACATCAAGATAATGCCTATCGTAGATTATATCAATGGACTAAAGAAGAGATTAAACAATTATTGATTTTAGAAACTCCAATTCTTGAGAATAATAATAACAATAGTCAATTAGATCAACAACAACAAAAAGTAATGATGTTACCAATTGCATTATCAGCATTACAAAGTAAACCATTATTATTTAAACATTGTTTAGATGAAATATCAGAATGTAGAACTAAAACCATATCAAATGGTTTCATTACAGCTTTATCATTTGGTGGTCCAAATGGTATACCGCGTCCAATCGAAATTAATGCTCATGACCCTCAAAGATATTTAGGTGATATGTTAGCTTGGATTCATCAATGTTTAGCTTCCGAATTTGAATTAATTTCAAATATACTCTCAAAAGTTACAATTAAATTAAATGAAAATCTAGATAATAGTAATAATAATAATAATAATAATAATAATAATAATGAAAATAATAATGAAAATAATAATGAAAATATCAATGAAAATAATGAAGAAAATTTAATTGATCCAACGATAAAAGTTTTAAATAATAGTTTTGAATGTATAAATAGACCATTATCAATTAGAGTTGATCAAATTTTACAAAGTAAACCAGGTGTTATAATAACGTATAAAATGATATCACTATTGGATTTCTACAGTAGAATGGCGAATTTAATTACTAAAGATAGTGGTAGTAGAGTTTCTTCTATATTTGGATCTATTAAATCCAATTGTTTATCGGTGTTTTTTACTCAGATTAAAGATAATTTCGATAGACTAGAGAGATCACCAACTATACCATCATCACAAGACCTCTTGCCAACAAATGATATCAAAGATTCAATCAATAAACTAAGTGAGTTGGTTTCAACTTTCAATGGTTCATTGATACCACTAGACGAGAGAGAGAAAGAGTATACACCAGTGTTTAGTAGTTTCATTCAAAAGATCATCAATTTAACTACCTTTTCTGCAACTTCTTCCAAGTTACCTTTGATCAGTATGGCAGTGTTTATGATCAATTGCTTAAGTTCGATTAAATCAGTATTGGAGAACTATAGTTTCACAGCATCGAATTTAGAGTTATTAACATGTCAAATTGAAGCTCATATGGATACTTTAGTAGAGGAACAAACTAGTGAACTCTTACAACAGATGGGAATAGGTCCAAAGTTAAGTATACTCCAATATAGTGATAATAAATTACCACTTTCTCAAACTATAGGTATGGATAGACTATCGATCGTTCAATCCATTAGACAATTCGATAATTGTTTGGAACAAAGTTTTGGTACTCTCCTAATGCCAAACTGTGAAAAACTCTCTGATACCATCCTAAGATCCTTCTCAAAGAAAAGCGTTTTAAATTTAATTTCTGTGGCTTACTCTTCTCTCTACTCTGCCATTCATGATACTATTAATCAATATGATGAACCAAATTCAATTTTTCAATATAAACCTGATCAAATTAAAACAATGCTTGATATTTAATAATTTATTTTTTCAAAAAAATAAAAATAAAATTAAAAATAAAATAAAAATAAAATCAAAAAATAAAATAATATGTAATAAAAAGTAATATTGTAAGAAAGGTTGTGGTTAGTGTGTTTTGTCTCACCTTTATTTAAAAAAATAGAAAATTTTGGTGAAATATTATTATTTGGTGATGATTTTCATTCATTATTCCAAAAAGAAAATGGTTTCCATTAAGACAAAATAATTCGTAGTAATAGAAATGTTGTTTTAAATTTTCAAAGAGATCTTAATGATTTTAGGTGCTCAATTTTGTTGAAAGTATTACCTTCAATTTTATTTCTTGGGTTCTAATTAATCGAAATGAAATTGTGGATTTTGCTGTTAATAGTGTTGGGTTCTTGTTTTTCAAATTCTGAGAATGCTACTGATAAATTAAAGTTTGTATTTTTAATATCGTTTTTAATTGATAACAATTGATTTTTGGAAGTTTTGAATGATTTTTTGATATGAACCGAACTCCATTTCCTTTTTAATATCCTATTTTTTTCATCATCTAAAGCTTCTTAAATATTTGCTATTTATTTTTTTTAAAATTTCAAAATACTAGTAAGTGCTTTTTTTTTCACTAATATAAAAAAATCCTTCTCAAAGAAAAGGGTTTTAAATTTCTCTGACTAACTCTTCTCTCCATTGTTGATTAAATAAATATTATAACCCAAATTCAAATTTTCAATATAAACTTTCTCAAATTAAAACAATGCTTGATATTGAAATTAAAAAAAAAAAAAATAATAAATTATAAAATAAAAATAAAATTAAAATAAAAATGAATTTAAAAAATAAAAAAATATGTAAAATATTGTTATAATAAATTTAAAATTTATTAAAAAAAAAAAAAAGTTGGTGGTATTCATCAAATAATTTAAAAATATAAAAAATTACTTATTATGTGAATATTTAAAAGTTTGAAAAAATAAAAAAATAATAATAAATTAAAAAAATTAAAATAAAATAAATTAAATTAAATTAAATTAAAATAAAATATTTAAAAGTAAATAGTTTAATTTAAATTTTTTAATATTTGTTCATGTGACCCATATTCTATTTTAATCTTTTTTTTTCCTTTTTTTTTTTTTTTTTTTTTTTTTTTGAAAAATCCTTTTTTTAGAACACAGTGTAGATTAACCATTTATAAAGTTGTTTTTTTTTTTTTTTTTTTAATCTAAAAATATCATCATTAAAAACACTATATCTTTTTTCTTAAAAAAGAAATAATTTGTAAATATTTAAACCTGTAAAACAAATAATAATTAAATTAAAAATGTAGATTGACAAAAAGTTCACACACTCACCCACACTCTTTCTCTCTCTCTCTCTCTCTCTCTCTCTAACTCATATTATTTTTTATTTTTACTATTTGCTAATTTGATATTCTTTTATCCAAAAAAAGACCATTAGATTTATATGTGTTTATTATAAATATTATTTTTATTATGTTTGAAATATTTTTTTTTTTTTTTTTTTTTTTTTATGGGAAACAAAAAATTACCACACTAGTGTGTTAACACACTCATTCACACATAACTAATATATCTGAATTAATATATTTTTCATTTTTTTTTTTTTTTCATACTGAATTTAACAATAACTGCCAAAAAATAATAATAATAATTACATTTCGTTAAAATAATAGATACTCTATATTATTTAAACTTTTTCAATACTGGTACCACTATTAATGCCCAAAAAAAAAAAAAAATGTATTAAAAAAAAAAATTTAAAAAAAAAAAAAAATTATATATAAACATCAATATTACACACAAACACTCAACACACACTCACAAAAACACAATAAAAAGCTATAATAACAATACCACACATCAAATTATGATAACTGCAACCAATTAAATTGAAAATTCGAATTTTTTTTTTTTTTTTTTTTAATTCCACCCCATTATTACATTCTTCATATGGAAATAAAACCCAATGATCAACATATAAAAATAATAAAAATAATAATAATAATAATAATAATATTAATAATGATAAAAAAAGGATTTATATTAACAACACATAACAGCTATATTTGATCAAGATTTACATGTTATTTTTTTTTTTTGAAAAAAAAATATACATTATAACACAAAAAAAAAATAAAATAAAAAAAAAAAATAAAAAAAAAACACAGACACCCACACTATTTCTCTAAACACACTCCAAACTCACTCATTCACAATACACACATGTGAATAAATAAATATTTAAATTCAATTTAATTGTATATATATATATATATATATTATTTTTTATTTAATTTTTATATTTTTTTTTAAAAAAAAAATAATAATTACATTTTTATATGTAATATCATTATCAATACATTTAATTTAATGAATTATATTGATTGTGAATCAAATCAATTTCATCTTCATAAAAATAATAATAATAATAATAATAATAATAATAATAATAATAATAATAATAATAATAATAATAATTTATCACTATTATAAAGTGTATTAAAAAAATAAAAATAAAATAAAATAATTTTAATATATATATCTTTTATCAATAATAACAACATCATCCAAATTTATTAAAAACTACAATATAACAATAACATCAAAGCACATACCCATTTTCAATTTTTTTTTTTTTTTTTTTTTTTTTTTTTTTCTAAACAATTTTTTTTTTTTTTTAATTAAAGTTGTTGTTTTTATTTGTATGATTAAAAAATAATTTTAAAAAGGAAATTTAATTATTTTAATAACCAACATATGTAAGAGTAGTTAAACTTTTTTTTTTAATAAAAAATTATAATATTTTTCGTATTTTAAACCTCTTTTTTTTTTTTTTTAAAATAAAAAAGAAATATCACCAAACCACTACCATCACCCACACATATAATAGTACAAATAGTTATAAATATAGCACAAAAATATAATTATTTGAATAACTTTTTTTTATCCTATTTTAGCTAAAAAAAAAAAAAAAAAAAAAAAAAAAAATTATCCTACCAAAAAAAAAAATAAAAAAAAGAAAAAATCAAAAAATACAATAATAAAATTTGGTTAAAAATATTATTTTATCGTTATCGCTTTTTATTTTATTATTATAAAATTACAATCAACCTCTTTTTATTTTATTTTTGGTTTAATAATTTAATAATTGAAAAAAAAAAAACTATAATAATAATTTTTTAAAAAAAAAAAAAAAAAAAAAAAATTTCAAAATTTTATCTTTATATATATATTTTCCGAGTTTCAATTATTTTATAAATATTTAAAATAATAATATTTTTTATAAAAAAAAAAAAAAAAAAAATTTTAAATTAAAATTAAAATAAAATAAAATAAAATAAAATAAAATAAAAATTTATAAATTAAATAAATAAAATTAAAAAAAATTATTTGAATAACAAATAATAAAAATAATAAAAATGATAGCTATGAGTAATCAAAATACCTTAAATAGTAGTAATAATAATATATATATATCAAGTGGTAACAATTATTTAATACAAACGGTTCCATCAATGTCCGAAACTTTTGATCATATGATCGAAACACCTCAAAACGAATATATTTCTATTCAAAACCAACAAAATAGTAATAACCATTCTCCAAACCAATTTTATAATAATCAATACCAACAACAACAACATCAACATCAACAATATAACTATCAAAGTGATTTCAATAAACCTCAATCATTTTGTGAAATAAATTCTCAAAATGATTTCCAAAATTCATATCAAGATCAGTACCAACATCAACTATCACCACCAGATATAGTTGGTTCTTATGTTAATTCATATAGTAGCAATATAATACAAAATAATCAACAACTACCATCAATGATCACTTCACCAAATCTACCATTACCACCATCACCACCATTATTAAATAATAATGAAAACAACAATCTTAGTAATATCGCAACCATACAATATGTAAATAGTAAAAAAAGACCACTTGACTCTTCTTCATCAATTTATTTCTTACAAAATCCATCTTCTTCTTCATCATCTTCTTCACAATGTCCAAATTCACCAAATTCAATATCATCATCACCAACAACTTCAACAAACTATGGTTACCCAACATTCAGAGTTATTTCATCATCACAGCCACCATCACCACAAATAATGTTATCATCATCAACCTCAATATCAGCGTCAGTATCAAATTCATCATCATTTTATAATAATAATGAAGCATCAGATGAAGAGATGGAAGAACAATTTAAAGAATATTTATCACCAACAATTACAAACTTAATCGATTCAAATCATCGTGAAAATATTCTTAACTTGGTCAATGATTATCTCTATGAAGAATTACCATTGAAGTCTTTGTTAATGGAAATAAGAGAAATTCAATATCAAATTGGTAACGGCCAAAACCAATCACTCCTAAATAATTTACTTGAATTATTTTTAATATTGGATAATTCTTCAAATGTAATGGTAAACTTTTTAAAAGAAAATGGTATTGAAGATTCTGAAATGACAATTGATCAAAAAAAATTATCAATAATTTTAAATGATTTTGAAAATGGTTTAAGAGGTGTAAGTTTAATAAATATATTTACATATATACAATATATTAACTTTTTTTTATTTTTTATTTTTTTTTATTTATTAGAAGGATAAAACAATTAAAAAATCAACTAGTAGAGGATTGAGAAATCCACCAAATAAATGGACAAAGGAGGAAAGTTCAAAATTGATAACATTGGTACACGAAAATGGTGATAAACAATGGAAAAAGATTGCATTACAAATCGGAGGAGGCAAAACTGGTGCACAATGTGCTCAACATTGGAAACGTGTCCTATGCCCAGCAATTAGAAAGGGATCATGGGATGAAGAGGAAGAGGCCAAACTATTTTTGTTAGTTGAAAAACATGGTCAAAGTTGGAAGAATGTTGCAAGTGAAATTAGAACTCGTACTGATATTCAATGTCGTTATCAATATTTCAAGTCTTGTATGTCAAGAGAAGTACCTTGGACTCCAAAAGAAGATGAAATTCTTCAAAAAAAAGTTATAGAAAATAAACAAGATTCATCAAAAGAAATCGGTTGGATGGATTTATCGAAATCAATGGCTAGAGCAAGACAAACTAAAATACCTAGAACTGCTTTAGAATGTAAAATACGTTTCTATTTTCTTAATACGCAATTATAATAAAAAATAAAAATTTAAAGTAATAATATAAAAAAAAAAATTGAAGAAAAAATAAAGAAAAATGTTTTTTTTTTTTTTTTTTTTTGATTGAAATGAATGGTATTTTATTTTTATTTTTATTTTTTTTTTTTTTACTAAAGAAAAAACTATAGTTTTGGATTATCTCAAGTCTCTATAATTTTATGAATAAAAAATATATTAGTATAAAATTTTATTAAAAAAAAAAAAGAATATGATCCAAAGGATTTGTTTATGTCATGTCTCAGATTCTATAAGTGTAAAATTTGATGATCACGGAGAGGCTCATCTAAATGTATAAATACATTTCATCACAGAAATGACATTTTCAAACCCAATGAAACTTTAATGTTATATGATGATTCTTACCAATTATGCACGATGTTTTTGAAAAAAAAATAATAAAAAAAATTAAAAAAATAGAGGAAGTGAAAAAATTGAAAAAAAAAAAAATTTGAAAAAAAAAAAAAAAAAAAGTAAAAAAATGAAATAAAAAAACGCCCAACGTTTGGTAACGTTTTGAAAAAGTCTTTGGGCTATTGCTGATTTTAGATGACCAGATCAATATCAAAACAAATTTAACCAATTTAGTTGGAGATAGGAGCAATTGGTGATTAATCAGTACTTTGAATATCATCATCAACATTTCATTAACATCATCAATATCTTCATCGCCATCATTTTACATTTCAATTATTTTATTAAGATTTTCTTGAAATGGATATCTATTTGATAATGACATTTTTTTTGATCGAAAATAATGAGTTGTTTTTTGTTCTAAATGATTAATACCCTCTTCTTCAACTTCCTCTATGTCTTCACCTACTTTCGTAATCATTTCTTATTCTTTTTTTAATTTTTTACTTTAAAAATTTTAAATTTTTTTTTTTTGAAAATAAAACATCTGTTATTTATTATTGTTGTGAAAATTTTATAATAATTAAAATTCAAAAAAAAATAATTTGAAAAATATTCATTGTTTTTTTTACATATCAATTTTTAGTATTAAACTAAAAATGTTGATTTTTATATTTATCCACTTATTTTTGTATTCTTTAACAATTGCAATTCCTCAAGTTCTCTTGTTACTGTAAGACAATCTTAATTAGAATTTACACCAACTGCCACTGAATTTTCCCCACTTGGACCATTATCAATTCTATCACAATATTGGTTATAAAGAACTTTGTGTTTATGATTTCATTTCTATCTATCCTTCAAATCTTAAACATTGATTTTAAGTACCTCTAGATATTTTCCATTTTCACAATAAGAACCAATTCTTATTTTTATTTTTTATTATAAATTAAAATTAATATTCTTTGTTATTTTGTATATTTATTTTTAAAATAAATAAATTAAAAATTTTAAATTAAAAAATTTCATACTTATATAAACATAATTTGAAAAAAAAAGTGAAATTAAATTATAAAAAATTAATTAAAAAAATCCTTTTAATGGATATAAGAGTTTTTTCCTCTTCTTTTACTCCCCATTTTAAATATTAAATTTATTTATTAGAGTTATATTAAAATTTCAAAAAATATCTATGTTTAAAAAATAAAAAAACAATAAAAAATCAAAATTAATTTTTTTAAAGCCAGACTACTAGGTGATTTTATTTTTATTATTATTTATTATGGTTTTAAATTTTTTTTGATGAATTGTTTAAAATAAATTGTTTTTTTGTATTTTGGATCAATATTTTCTAATTTTTTTTTTTTTTTTGAAGTTTAAAATTTTTTTTTTTTTATCATAATAGGCTTTAAAAATCATTTTTTTCAATCATAAAAACAACAATTACATCACTTCTCAACCAAAGGAGAGAATACAATTAATTTATACATTTATATCTAAATGAAATAGGAGAATATATTAACCATTTTTTTTATTTTTTATTTTTTTTATTTTTTTTATTTTTCAATTTTTTGAAATTTTAATTTAAATTTTAATTTAGCATTTTCTTTTTTTTTTTTTTTAAAAAAAATAGTCTTTTTGTAAAATAATAATTAAATAAGAGAAATATATTATAATAAAATAATAATAATAATAATAACAATAATAATAGTAATAATAATAGTAATAGAATAATAATAATAATAATAATAATAATAATAATAATAATAATAATAATAATAATAATAATAATAATAATAATAATAATAATAGTAATAATAAAATAATAATAATAATAATAATAATAATAAAAACAAGATAATGTATTTACAATCATCATTTTCAAATAATAGGGGAGTTATAGATACTTCATCGTCTTCATCTTCATCGTCTTCATCATCAAATTCCTCACCAACAAGAGTAAATAATAGTAATAGTAATAATAATAGTAATAATATAACAAATAATTCATCAACATTATATAGACAGAATTTATATGAATTACCAACGAATTGGAGTTCAAAAGAGAAATGTTCACATTTGGAACTTTCATCCAATTCATTAAGAGTAACCTATAAAAACAATAAAACAGATAATGAAGCAGGTTTAATAAGAGCAAATTGTTGCATACCACCTTCGTGCGGTATTTATTATTTTGAAATTACTGTAATTAGTAAAGGTAGAGATGGTTATATTGGTATAGGTGTTTGTACTTCAACTATGTTATTATCACGTCTACCTGGTTGGGAGAGAAATTCATTTGGGTAATATTAAAAAATAACTGATTTGATTCAAATTATCACTATCAAAACTATTATTATTAATATGTTTTTTCATTTTATTATTATTATTTATTACTATTTAAAAAAGATATCATGGTGACGATGGTAATTTATTTAAAGGTTCAGGTTCAGGTGTATCATATGGACCTACATATACAACTGGTGATGTAGTTGGATGTTGTATAAATTTTGTTCAAGGTACAATATTTTTCACAAAGAATGGAGTACCATTGGGAGAGGCAACAAAAGATATAAAAGGATTATCATTATATCCATGTGCTGGACTTAGAACACCTGGTGAATCATTAGAGGCAAACTTTGGACAACGACCATTTTCATTTGATGTGGATCAATTATTTAAAGAGGAGAAACAAAGAGTAATTAAAACTATTAAAAACACGAAAACTGTAGAGGACGATTCAATCTCTACCCAGTTGGTACTCTCTTACCTAATACATCACGGTTACAGTGAAACTGTTAAATTATTTGCAAAAGCAACTGGTACTGATGGTGACTCTTTAAATTCACAATTAGACGATATAAAAAATAGACAAAGTAATTTTTTTTTTTTTTTAAAGTTTTTTTTTCAACCACTTTAGATATATTTTTTATTTTCAATTAAATAATCAATATATTAATAAATTGATAAATTATTGTTATTGTTATTGTTATATTTAAATATTTGTTTATAGGAATATCAGAATTATTATCAAAAGGACATATAGATGAAGTAATGAAAGAATTGGATCAAATTTACCCAAAATTTTTAACACAAAACAGACATATTCAATTTAAATTATTATGCCAAAAGTTTATAGAGATGATTAAAACATCACCAATTGAAGAGACGATGTCATTTGGACAAAATTATTTATCAAACTTTTCATTCGAATCAAAAGAATACGAATCTAATCTTAATGAGATATTCTCATTGATAGCTTATTCAGACCCATATACAAGTCCTGTTTCATTTTTATTAGAAAAGAGTAACAGAGATCAAATTATAAATGATTTAAATTGTGCATTGTTAGTATTTTGTCACAAACCTGCAACACCTGTTTTAGAGAAAATTGTTAAACAAGCAAAAGTTACCATTGATCAAGTTGTATATCAAAACGCTAGTCCCGCAGCAGCTTTCATTAATGTAAAAGATTTTATTGATGTTGATGATAATTAAAATATATTATATATTTGAGAAAATTAAATAAATAAAAAAAAAATTGGAAAAAAAAACAAATAAAAAAGTATTTACGAAGATTAGTTTGATTGTTTTTTTTTGTAAACAACCAAATACAATTTGTTATTTTATTTTAAATTTATTATTATTATTATTCTCATTAAATTGAATCTATTAATGTTTTAATGAATTTTGATTCAGATTCTTTATTAATAGTTTCGACATATTCATTTAAAATTGATTTAATTTCAACTTCTAAATCTTGGGATCCTTTTATTTTATTTCTGATTTCTTTATTTTCATTTGATAATAGAGCAAGTATTAAATCTATATATTGTAATGTAAATAAACCAGCATCTAATCTTTTTAATAAAATTTCATCATCATCATCATCATCATCGTCTTCATCATTTATATTTTTTTGTTTTTTTAAATTTTTATCAGCTAATTGAACCTTTTTAAAATATTTGAAATGTAATTCCAATAGTTTGTCGATCTTTTCAAAATCATTTTCAATGAATTTAACCATTAAACGACTATAATAATCAGAGGTTGGATCTAAATTTCTTAATAATGAATAAAATATTGTTACGATATGTTCTTGATCCTCTGATTCATTATAAACCTTTTTACTATGTTTCGATTTAATCTTTTTCATAAAACTAGAGAATAATGTTTTCAAACCCAATTCTTTAACAAATGTTTCATTTGACTCCTTTGATTCGGTCAATGCATAATCTAAAACTTTTAATGCTGAACCTCTTTGTTGAGTTTTTTTTCTTTTAAAAAAAAAAAAATAATAATAATAAATTAATAATTATAAAATTATTAAACTATTAATTAAATAATAAAACTAGCTTACTTTATAAAAATTAACATCAATTGAATACCTTCCGATTTTAAGAAAGATTCCTTATTATCATTATTATTCAATAACAATGAACAAATTGAGGAGAAAATATTTTCAACAAATTCTGTCTCTTGTAATGATTCAGGTTGTTTTTTAATAAATTGTGAGAGTAGTATCAATAGTTTTTCAATGCCATTGTATTTCTTTGTAAAGATTGAACGAGAATTTTCATCATTTAAAAATATTAATGCTAAAAGTTCACTAGAGTAGAGTTTAATTGGAATTGGTGTATTGGATTGTGGTGATATATAATTTAATAGATATTTGAATATTTGTGATTTGGACGATAGGATAGGAGCTGATTTAGAACCACCCAACTCTAACATACTCTCAAATATTGAAAATGTATTATGAATGGCTTGTCGTTCTTCATCATTATTTACTGCGTCCAATCTCGATAAATTATCAACCAATGTTTCCATGATGTTATTCTTTATGAATGCATTGAGAATCGACATCTCTGGATCTTGTTCTTCATCTTCTGCCTCTATGAGTTCATTAAACAAATCAATAACTGATATTGATATATCTGTATTATCATGAATTACCAATGATCCTAATGATACTACTGATCCTAATGATACAAATAATTTATATAAATCTGGTGATGTTGCCATAATTTGTAATTTTTTAATCTCTTCATGTAAATCAATTTCACTTTCCATAAACCTTTTTCAAATAAATTAATATTTATTATTATTATTATTATTATTATTATTATTATTGTTATACATTTTCATGAAAAAAAGGAAACATTATGTTGTAACTTACTTTTCTGGTTCATTTTGATATTTATCACGTAATTGTTGATTTTTTAAATACTTTTTCTCAAACGATAATACTAATTTCTTTAATGTACTAGGATTTAATTCATCAAACTATTAAAGTGTGTTAATAATTATTAAAGAAAAATATTTATTATAGAGTTGAAAAACAAGAAAAAAAGAAAAAAACTAACCTCTTCATTTTCTACTTGATTAACTAACTCTTTAATTTCATTAATCTCTGCTTTTGATATTTTTGATGGTTCATTATTTTCAAAATGATTTTTTCTTTTCTAAATAAAGAAATTTAACTATTAATACAATTCATTTTTTTTTTTTTTTTATAGTTTATATTAAATCAATATCATAATAGTTTACACTTGTCATTGCTCATATATTTTGTTTGAAAATGAGAAATTAGTGAATTTTTTTTAAAATTAAAAAAAAAAAAAAAAAAAAAAAAAAAAATATTAAAAAAAATAAAAATAAAAATAAAAAAAAAATAAAAATAAAGATAAAGATAAAATAAAGAAAATAAAAATAATTTATAAAAAAAAAAAAAATAGAAAGGGTTATTTATACAAGTTTGATTTTTTTTTTTTTATTAAATTTTTTTTTTCTTTTTTTTTTCTTTTAATTCTTTTAAAAATTTTTAAATTTAAAAGTTGACCAAGTTAAAATCTAATTATTTACATAGAGTTTTTTTAATATACATTTTTTTTTTTAATCGATTATACTATTTAATATTACAAAGTGATTATCATCGAGTGTTTACTTGTTTTTTTTTTTTAAAAGACTAATCTTTTTCTTGATTTTGGTGAATTAAATACAGGAACATTTTGGTTACCAGATGGACTATCCATTTGTCTAAAAGAAGACGATGGTATGAATTGAATTGAGGATTGAGTGAATTTTTTAGAGACTTTAGGAGAGCAACTTACTACGGCAACATTTGATTCATCATCACTATTGCTGACAGAACTTGTAGAGGTAGTGCTACTATTACCACCTACACACTCTGTAAAAATTAATCTTTGTCTGGGTAGATTATAATTACTTTTTGGAACTAAATATTTCTTTTGTTTTAATGGTGCACCAGGACAAACATTAATATTATTTTGAATTCTCATTGGAGACATTGGTATGGACTCTGGTAATGAACTGGAAGGTGACGACGATAGTTGGTTAAATTGTGATGGCAATGGTGAAGTGGATAATAACCCATTGAAATAATCATCTTCCATTATTAAATTATCATTGTTATTACTATTATTGTTATTAACAATATTATTGTTATTTATTCTATCATCATTTCCAATTTTTAAACTTTTTATTAATTTATGAATATTATTTTTATTATTATTATTATTATTATTATTATTATTATTATTATTATTATTGTTGATTTTATACATTTTTTTTTTTTTTTTTTTTTTTTTTTTTTTTGAGTGAATTTTTTTTTTTTTTGTCTGGCGCCAAAATTTTTTCTTGTTTATGTTGGAAATTAATATCGTGTTTTTTTATTTTTTATTTTTTTTTTTCACAATTTTTTTTTTTATTTAATTTTTTTTTTTTTTTTGTTATTATTTTGTGTGAGTAGAAATATTTTAATATGTGAATGGATGATTGAATTATGATTTTCGAAATCTATGTGTGTGTATTGATTGTTTTTGTTGAATGACTTTATTTTTTTATTTTTTTTTTTTGTGAATTATTTTTTTTTGTGAAGATTTAATTAACAAAAAAAAAAAAATAAAAAAAAATTAAAATTAATTCTTTTATTTTTTTTTTTTATTTGAAAAAAGAGTAATGTGTTAAGCTTTGGGCTAAATGAGGAGATAAACAATTAATATACTGTTTTTACCAAAAATCTACTCCTTTTTGTGATTGTGAATTGAAAATTTACAAAAAAAAAAAAAAAAAGAAAAAAATTAAATTGAAAGGGGGGGTTTGGGTAGTTTATGATGAAAAATCAATTTGATATCGGGGAAGTACTTGTGTTTTTTTTTTTTTTTTTTTTTTTTTTTTATTTTTTTTTTTTTTTTGTGAAAATAACAACCAACATATCCCAATTTTAGATTTGATATTATTTTTGTATTTTTTTTTTTTTTTTTTTTTTTCGAAATTGAGGGTTATGTTTTAAAATGGTAAAAAAATATTTATAGAGATTTTGTGGGGTTTTACTATAATTATAAATAAAAAAAAAAAATAAAAAATAAAAAAAATAAAAAAGAATTTAATTGAAGAAAAAAATATAAAAAAAAAAAAAATGTTAAAAATTATTTTTGAAGAAAAAAAAAAAATAATTAAAGGTGTTTAAAAATAAAGAATTGAATATTTTTTTTTTTTTTCAACTAATTTTATTTATTAATTTTTATTTTTTTAATTTTTTTTTTTTTTTTTTTTTTTTTTTGTATTTAATTAATAAAATTTCGCTCACGAGCATGAGCAGCAGTGGGAAAAATAATAGTTGAAAGCGAAATTCTTGTTAATTTTTTTTTTTTTTTTTTTTTTTACCACCACAATGCATGAACGGGGTTTTATTTATAAGAAAATAATTGTATTTAATTGATATTTTTTTTTTTTTTTTTTTTTTTTTTTTTTCGGGGCATATTGTCATTTCAAACAACACATATGTATACACTACATTCTCGTATTGTTATTTTTAGCGTGAATGTTGTATGGATGTCGATATTAATTTTTTTTTTTTTTTTTGTTCGAAGCAATCAAAAATATTTTTTTTCAACTTACAATTTTTTTTTTTTTATTTTTTATTTTTTTTTTTTTTTTTTCTCAATGAATTTTTTTTTTTTTTTCTCAATTGGTTGGTGTTAAGAAGTTCAAACTTTTAATCACCACCGTGGTGAATTTATTTCAATTTTATTTTAATTTTATTTATTTAAATATTTTATTATTATTATTATTATTTTTTTATTATTTATAAAAAAGTTGATATTTCAAATAATTTTTTTTTTTTTAAAATTTAATTATATTAATATATTCATTATTTTTAAGTTGATTAAATTATTTTAATTTATTTTAAAATTTTATATTTATTTTATTTACAAAGGTTCTTTTAAGAATTGAATTAATAAATCAGAAACTTGATTTGGTCTTTCCAAAGTTAAAGAATGACCACAATCGACACTTTCGACCCTAGTATGAGGAAAATGTTGTTTAAAAGTATTTATGGAGACGTCGAATGGTATGACTTTATCTTTTGTGCCTAAAATGATTAGAATTGGTAATGTCTTTGGAATTTGAGGGAATAAATGTACTAAACCTTGTTCGAATTGTATATTACATAATGTACTATGAAATGCATATAAATAATTTGGTTTAGCATTAATCATCCATTTAGTTTTTTCAACTAAATCATCAACCACCAATGGATCAATACTACTATAGTCGCTAATATCATTACTAAATCTTTCACTAAAAATAAATTAAAAATAAAAATATAAAAAATAAAATGATTAATTTTCATCATCATTATTGTTATTATTATTAATTATTATTATTCATTCATTCATTCATTCATTCATTCCATTCATTATTCATTTATCACTATTTTAATAAAATAAAACGTACGTTTCTACTCTTTTTAACATTGCCTGAGCACCAAAGAATTTAAAAAGGAAAATACCAATATAAGGCATTGTAACCAATCTACCAATTAAAGGTACAGGTACAGGTACGATTGCGGGACCTAAACCAACAACTTTAATTAATCTTTGTGGATGAGTTGCTGCAAATAATGTTGCAACAGCACCACCCATTGAATATCCAACTAAATAGATATTATCTATATTCAAATGATCCAATAAATCGATTGCTTGATTCAATAAAATATCCAATGTATATGCAATTTCATTTGGTGAATCACTTCTACCTCTACCATAAAAATCTATATTTTTTTTTTTTTTTTTTTTTTTTTTTTAGTATAAGATGAAATATATAAAAAAAAAAAAAAAATAAAACAAGTAATTAAAATAATGAGTAGATAAATACCAAATAATAAAACTGTATATTCATTTTCAATTAATGGTTGAACTAATGGATGAAATGACATTGCCCACCAAGATAAACCATGTAAACATAAAACAACCTTGGATTTCTTTTTACTGTGTAAAAATGATTCCGATAAATTTTTAACCAATTTTGGTTTGATTTTACCACCATCCTCTGTATCTTTGTGTGGTTCAAATAATTGATAATGTGTCCAACCATGTGTTAATTTTGCATAATGTCCATCAGTAAACTTTTCTAATGAATTCTTTGAGATTGGTGGTGTTAATATTTCATTTGGTCCAATCTCTTCAACACCTCCCATACTACCAATTGATTCATTTAAATTATTATTACTATTTGGTTCCATTCTAATATATTATTTTTCAATGTGTGTGTGTGGAATTTATTTATAATAAATGAATAAATTTGTGAAAAGGAAATAGTAACTATTTGTTATTTAATATTAAAATTATTATTATTATTATTATTATTATTATTATTATTATTTTTATTGTTATTATTTAATTATTACTGTTATCTCTTATTTATTTTTTATTTTTTTTAATTTTTATTTTCAGATATTATTGGAAAAAAAAAAAAAAAAAATTTTATAAAAAAATATAAAAAAAAGAAACTGTTGGAGAAAAAAAAAAAATAATAAGTTATACTAAAAAAAAAAAAAATAATAAAAATAAAAACAATTAAATGATTATGAGAGTGTGGATATAAATATGCAAGATTATATTGCGATAACAAAAAAATAGTTTGAAAAAAAAAAAAAAAAAAAAAAAAAAAAATTGAAAAAAAAAAAAAAAAAAAAAAAAATTAAAATAAATAATATTTTTAATTCACAACATAAAACCCCTTATTTATTTTTTTTTATTATTTTTTAATTATTATTTTTATTTTTTACTTTACTTTACACACATTAGATTAGTTATTTATTTTTTTGTTCATTTATTTTTCTTATTTTTTTTTTTATTTTTTTTTTTTATTTTTTTTTATTTGATTATTTATTTTTCAAATCATTATTTTGAGAGAAACAAGGTAATTTCTTTTTGAATATAAATGCTAATACTGATAAACCTCCAATAACGAAAACTATTGGTATAATAATTACAGGTACCAACCATCTTAATCTTTTATGGTCATTGTCATCACCATCATCGTTATTTTCATTTTCATTTACATTCATTTCATCATTATCATATTTGAATATATATTCACCACCACTTTGACCACCAACTGTAACATTAACATATAATAATTGATCGGACGATGATTCATCCTTTGATTTCAATGATGATGGTAATAAATTACAAGATAATCTTTCATAATCAATAAATATTGGATTTATACATTTTATACCACCAATTGTAACACTTTCAATTGGATCATAGAAATTACCACCAAAAATTAAAACTTGACCACCTTTTGATTTATAAATTGGAATTCTTTTAAAAGTTGTAGATGACATAATATTATTCTTATTTGTTGTTGTCGTTTTTGTACCATTTAATGGTGAAGCAGTATTGGTAGTATTAGTAGTAGGAGTAGTATTGATTTTAATTGTAGTAGTAGTTGTTGTAAAATTTAAGACAAATGGTGAATGATAAAAGATTTGAACTTTTTTATCAATTTGTTCAATATCATTTAAATAGAGTGAACAAGTTTTATTAATTGAAGAGCCACTACCACTTGAAGATACCAAACATTTAATTTCAGTACCATTGATAAGTTTACAATAATTGGATGAATATGATAGGTTATCACCAGAGCATTTAAAAGAAGGTTTAATATTGTCCAATGATAGATAATCACCATTTATTAGAATGTAACCACCTGATGTGTTGAATTTATCAAACATTGAAATACTCTTTAAGAATGAATCTAATTTTATCTCATAATCTATTAAACTATCAATACCACAAACTCTAATATGTAAACCACTCTTATAGAAACTTTCTTTTAGTTTAAATGAAAACATTGTATCATTTAATGAAATGGTTGAAATTGTTTGATTTGAAAATGTTATAACCGTAGTGGAATCATCATCTTTGTCATTATCACTATTTCCATGACTAGTGGTCCCGAAATTTTCACCAAAACAATTCATTAACATTGAATCACTATTACTTCTATTACAATACATTGTAGTTGGAGGACTATAAGAAAATGAAGAATTTACAATTTGATTACCAATTTCAACCTGAATAATCTTTTTACCACAACCTTTTGGAAAAAGAAATTGGTATGGTAAACTACCGTCATATGATGTTGAATTTGGTTTACTTGTTGTATTTGATTCAATTGTTATTACAATACTATTATTATTGAAAATTTTAATTTGTGGTATTGAATTTTCATTTGTTGAATTTATAAAATATAATTGTAATGGATTAATTGAGCCAACAGTTTTTGGTGATGATATCGATTGAACAAACAATTGAGTTTCCAATTGAATAGTATTTGATGTTTTTGAATTTGGTGTTTTTATTGAAACATTTGCATTTACTAAATTACCCGGTAGTTTAAATGTTAACATTGATTCATTATTAAAAACTTGAACTAAATCATCATGATCTTTTAATGAAGGTGTTGTTGTTGAATGAATTTTATCATTTAATATAATCAAAGTTTTATTGGTTTCACCAAAACTACTACCATATAATGTTACAATATTACCATTGATTTTATATGATTCAATAATTGGTATACCATATGAAAATGTAATTATTGTTGATTGGTTTGAATTAACACCAATATCATTAATTATTAGTGAAATTGATAAATTATTACCAGTTCCACTTGGTAAACTACATGTTAATTGATTTATTGTAGATTGAATATAATTACATTCTTTATTTCCAATTAAAATTTTATATAAATTTTTATTATAATTATCTTCATTAATATTCGAAATATTGGTAAATGATGATGGTTGTGGTGGTAATTTTAATCGTTGGCCATTAATTGTAACAATACCACCAGTTGAGGATGGTACAGAATTAATTGAATTTATAATTGGACCAAAAGATATAAAAAAATTTCCGAGTGTTGGTGTACCACCAGCTGAAATTACAATTGGTACTTTTTCTGTATATAATTGCTTACTTGAATTATAGTTGAATTGAATTTCATCATGATCTACAGATATCATATCATATGTATTTATTAATTCATTACCAATACTAACATTTACCAATGAAACATTATTACAAAAATTATTACCAATTAATTGAATTTTTGATGTTTGTTCAACGTTATTTGAATCAAAATTGAAGGTTATCGTTGAATTATTAATTGATGGATTCATATATTGGATATTTGTATTAAATGTTGAAACGTGTTCATTTAAATTGAAAACAACAGTACCACAACCAGATGGAAAATCGAAACGAATATTTTGGCAATCGAAATTATCAGTATAGAATTTATCTCTATCAGTCATGACTACAGTAACGTGATCGATATTAAATGGATTACCAGTACCAAATCTTAGATATTCGCCACTCACTGTTATTGTACTACCACGTGTTGAAGGCTTTGTATAATTATATATAATTGGGAATGGATAAAGAGAGTCTGGTAAATGATTACTATACGTTTGATTACTTGTACCACTTTTGGCATCACAATACCAATCTTCACCGTATAGTTGAGCCATTTTACCAGCCATTGATGTCGTACAAATTCTTTCTTCCTTATTATTGACATTTAAATTACATGTCCAATCTAAAACTAATCTAACATCATCCCTTTTTGCAACATGTCTCAACAAGGACCATTTTGTAAAATAATATCTACTTGAATTTGTTACAATTGTAATATTATCATTAAAATAATAATTTATTCCTTTTTTTTTTTTTTATAAAAAAATACAATTTTAATTAATATAGCCCCATAAAAATAAATAAATTTTTATTTTATTTTTTATTATTTTTATTTTTTTTTTAAAATAAAATAAAAACTTACTGATTGGGCTTACATATTGGGAATATATTATATCAATAAAAATTAAAGTAATTAATAGTGAAAAGAATAACTTCACCATTTTAATAATTGTTTTATAATTTAAATAAAATTTTTTTTTTTTTTTTTTTTATTTTTTTTTTTTTTGCTAAAATTTATATTATATTAATAAAATAATAATCACTTATAAAATAAATAATAATAGTAATAATAATAAAATGGTTTTTTGTTTTTATTTTATTTGAATCATAATTATTAAAAAAAAAAAAAAAAAAAAAAAAAAAATTAAAAAAAAAGAAAAAAATAAGAGGAAATTATTTAATCATTAAAAATAAATAAAAAAAAAATTTGTCTGTAAAACCCTTTTTAATATAAATATGTAAAATTCTACCCTTCATTCATATTATATTTATTGCAATTGATTTCAAATTAATAAATTTTATTTTAAATATATCATAATTATTTTTTTTTTCTTTGTTTTTTTTTTTTTTAGTTTAAATTTTTTGTGTTATTGTGGTAAAGGATGTAGTTGGTGGATGCATGTTATATTTACCACCCAAAATTTGAAATATTTTTTTTGAAATAAATATTTTAAATTTGTAATCTATCAATCAGTGTGTGTTTGTGTGTGTGGTTATTTTTCTAAATATAGTAGAGATTTTTTATTTTTTTGTTTTGTTTTATTTTTATTTTTTAGTATTGAGTAAATATCTTTGAAGATGTGTTAATAGGTTGGGGAAAAAATACATTTATTATTTAAAGATGGTCAATAAATATTTATTTTTTTATTTATATATCAAATTAAATAAAAAATATCATTTTAATAAAAAAAAAAAAAAAAAAAAAAAAAAAAAAAAAAAAAAAAAAAAAAAAATTTTAAGTACATTTATTAATTTTTATTTAAAATATATAAAAAATATATAATATATAATATATATATATATATTAAAAATTTAAAAAAATAAAATAATAAAAAAATAAAAATAAAAATGAAAAAGAATAAATTTATTCTTATTATATTAATAATAATAATTTTAATAAACAATATAACTCTTATAAATTCGTGTGATGTGTTTGGTCAAATTTTAAAATGTTCACAAAGAACACTTGTATTAACATTAACAAATGGTATAAAAGATACAATTATATTTGATAAAAATTTTAGTTACAATATATCAAGTTATCCAAATAAAAGATTTTTATCAGATCAATATATAGATGGAGAAAGTATTGTTTTCAATCCAGAAGTTATTATAAACCCAATTCCAACAAGTGGTGGAAAAATTCCAATGATTGGTTATTTCCTATTGGATGGGTTTGGTAATTTAAAATCAATTTCAAATTCCATTGGTGATTTTTATCATTATGAACCAATCAATGGAAGTTCAAAAATTGATTATTTAATTGATTTACCAGCTGGTTGTAAAGCATTTCAGATTATCAATTTCCAAAGTATGGAAAACTTAACGACAATTAAATATTTACCACCAACACTATCGCAAGAAACACCAATTGAATTCGATCCTAATGGATATATAATTATTAATGGCGAAAATTTTTCAAATGATTCAAATTGTGTAAATATAAAATTATCATCAACAACTTTTAAAAATTCAAATTCAACACCCAATTCCTTCGATACAACAAAACAAATTCTAAACTTTAATAAAATTTCATTTCCACTTTTTGAAGCAAAAGAATTTGTTGGTCAATGGAATATTACAATTAAAATTGGTGATTCTAAAATTCAAGTACCTACAATTAATAATTTACCAACTATTAAAGGTAACCCTGATACAATACCAAGAACTGGTGGTGTAATAACATTGTATGGTGATTTTTTAAAATCAAGAACAAATCAAATTTCAATTGTAGTTGGTGGTGATAAACAATGTAAAAATATAAAATATCCAAATAATGATAAAATAATGTTAACTTGTGAAATGCCAAGTGGTAATGGAGGTAATTATCCATTAATTTTAACAGTTGATGGTATACAATGTAAAGATGAAATTTTTTTTTCCTACAATCAACCTACAATTAAATCAATAATAATTCCATCACCTGATAGTAATCCATATAGACTTCAAGTCGATGGTTTTTATTTTACATGTAGTAATGATACAAAATTAAAAGTTAAATTTTATAATTCAGTTAATCAATCTACATTTAAATATGTTGTACCAAATGTATTAAATGATACCCAATTATTAGTTGATGTTCCAAGTTATGCATATTCTGGTTTATTCCAAATGGATGTTGTTAATAATAGTGATTCAAAAGTTTTATTAAAATCAAATGATTTTAAATTATTGGTTAACCCATTGAATAATTCAACAACATCATCATCATCATCAATGTTGTTGTGGAAACCTGTCATTCAATCTGTGTCACATTGTCAAACACTTGGAGGTATTATAACATTTAGTGGTCATCATTTGAGAAAACAATTTTATGATGGATCACCAATTGAAATAATTATTAAAGGAAATACAACTGAAGTACCAAATATAGATTGCAATAATATCACCCAAGGAGATGGTTCAACGTTAGCATGTAAAATCAATGGTGGAATTGGTATCGGTAATTTTAAAATTAAAATTAATGGTGAAGAATTACCAGAGGTCCAATTCTCTTATTTTCCGCCTACAATTTCATCACTAACTCAAATTGATGATAAAATCATAATGACTGGTTCAAATTTTGGTAGTAACGAATCAGATTTATTTATAAATTATTTACATACATCCCATTTGTTTAATCCCATTTCAATATCACTAAATCAATCATTGGCAACTATTGAAATACCAAAGAGTATTGAAAAAGTAGATTATTTTTCAATTGTTGTTGGAGGTCAATATTCAAACTATACATCAAATAAAAATGGTAGTGTTAGTTTTTCAATTCATCCAGTCATTAAAACTATTAATAAATTAACGACATCTGGTGGGATTTTAAAATTAACTGGATACTTTTTATCAAATGATTCAATTGTAACAATTGGTTCAATTGGTTGTTTGAATGAAACAATATTAAGTTTAAATGATGAAACAGAATTAACTTGTGTACTACCTGGTATACTATCAACAATTGTATTCTCCAATGAATCTCAATCGAAATTCTATGTAACATCAGGTACCAATCATAGAATTAAATTGGTTACTTCAACTAATGCTATCGAATCATTTAATCCCAATAATCTTCTATTCTCCTATGATCCACCAATTGTTAATACTACGACAACAATAAGTGAAGAAGGTGGTTTAATTCATTTAACTGGTACTAGTTTTAATAATGTTGGTTTATTCGTTACTGTTGGTAATGTAACTTGTGAAAATCCATACTCTGATAACTTTGATTCGGTTTCATGTTATATTCCACCATTTACTCCTATACTCTCAGATAATAGTACTCAATGGATTAATATTACTGTTGATGGTCAAACTAATTCTTTCTTCATTTTTAATTATAATTGTAAGTTTTTATTAAAATAATAATAATTTTTCAATAAAACCCATAAAACTAAATAATTTTTTTTTTTTTATAAATAAATCCATACAGTCACAAAAGCAATTAGTTTTGAAGTTAAACAGGATAACATTTCAAGCTATTATAAATGGTTAATACCAGTTGTTATAATTGGTGTATTGGTTATTGTTTTAGCTGTGGTTTACTCTGTTTATATGTTTAAGAAATTCCAAAGATTAAAAAAAATAAAAGAAATGATGAATCCAAAACCTCCAACAACAAATCCACCACAAAATTTTACACCTGCTCCATCACTTCAAAATTTTTAAATACAAATAAACTTAATAGTTGAAAAAAATATTAAAAAAAAATAAAAATAAAAAAAATTGATCTAGAAAAAATGTGTTTTTTTTTTTTTTTTTTTTTCAAACCTCTTTTTTAGATTATTATTTGAATTTTCTTGAGAGTGTGGATGATTTCAAATTTAGATTATGAACACTTTTTTTTTTATTTGTGACATTTTTTTTCTAAATGTCGACAGAAATGCACTCTTATAAAAAAAAAAAAAAAAAATTTAAAAATAAAAAATAAAATAAAAATAAAAAAAATAAAAAAAAATAAAAAAAATAAAAAAAAATAGATTTTTTTAATTTAATTTTTTTTATTTTTTTTTTGTTTTTTTTTTTTTTTTATTTTTTATTTTTTATTTTTTTTTTTTAATTTTATTTATTTTATTTTTTTATTTTTATTTTTCATATCCTATTTACCATATTCATAAAACGACATCATCACTAAAAAAATAAAAAACACATATACATATATATCAAAATATAATGTTAAAGACTTTAAATGTTTTTAAAACAGTTTCTTTAAGAAATTATTATTCCACTACGACAATCAAAGCGAAAGATGGTTTAAGAATGACAATCATTGGTGCACCTGTATGAATCTTTTATTTGATTAAACAAAATAAATAAAAAATGTCAAACTAATTTTTTTTTTTTTTTTTTTTTTGACCACAACAGGGATCAGGTAAAGGAACACAATCTGAAAAATTAAAGAGAGATTATAATGTTACACCAATTTCAACAGGTCAAATTCTAAGAGAAGTATCAGAAGAGGATAGTCCATTAGGTAAATCAATCAAATCAAAATTAGCAGCAGGAGAATTAATTTCTGATGACATAATGTTAAATATAATCGAAAATGCATTAAATGTTAAAAGTGTAAGTGATTTTTTATTAGAAATTAAAAAAAAAAAAAAATGAAAATGAAAATGAAATTCGCAAAAAAAAAAAAAAAAAAAAAAAAATAAAATAAAATCAAAAAAACTAACAATATATTGTTTATAATTTATTATTTATTTAATTGTGTATAGAATTGGTTATTAGATGGATATCCTAGAAATCCTGAACAAGCTAAACATTTAGATAAATTTTTAAAAGAAAGAGGAATTCCATTGAATTTAGTATTATATTTAGATGTACCAGAAAAAGTATTAGCAGAGAGAGTTCAAGATAGATGGGTACATCCAGGTAGTGGACGAGTTTATAATAGTTTATTTTCACCACCAAAAGTTAAAGGTGTCGATGATATTACCGGTGAGCCATTGGTAAGAAGATCCGATGATAAAGATGAAGAGGTATTTAAAAATAGAATTCAAACTTTTAAACAAAATACATTCCCTCTCCTCAAATATTATAATGATATGGGTATTCTTTACACTATAGACTCTCCAAACTCTGATGATGGCTATGTAAAAATTAAACATGTCTTAGAAGAAGTTATAAAAAAATAATTGTATAATTAGTTTTTTTTATTTTTTTCATAATACATCTTTTTTTTATAATTCATATTATATACTATATAATAGTAATATATAATACTTTTTTAAAAAAAGAAAATAATAAAATAAAAAAATAAAAATAAAAATTTATATTGATTTTATATGTACAAAAAAAAAAAAAAAAAAAAAAAGGTTGTGTTGTTTTTTTTTTTTACATACTAAAAAGGTTTTAAAACACTTTTTTTTCTTTTTATTATATAATATTTTTGTACATGTAATAGTGGCAACAGATGAAAAAAAAAAAAAACAAAATTACAACCCCTTTATTATCTTTCTTTTCTTTTATTCAATAAAAGAAGGATAACGAGTTGAATTTATAAAAGAGCTTTCAACTAATGGATTTATACATATATTATTGTTTGAGTCTGTGGTTGGGTTTGAAGTTGTTGAAGTATGCGATAAAGATGAAGGTAAAGAGGATGGAACTCCATGATGTTGGTGGTTATGATTTTTTTGTACAATTGTATTATTATGGTTATTGTTGTTAAGTGATAAACTATTTAAAATGTTTGAGGTCAAAGTTGGTACTGAATTTGAAGTTTGATTAATTAAAACTGGTGATTTTAAATTGAAAATCTCTTGTTTTAACATTTCTATCAAAGATTGTTGTTGTTTAATTATACATTCCAATTCTGGTACACTTAAAACCTGTCCAAAGATTTCAGATTTAAGGATATCACTTGCAGAGGGTCTTTCATCGGGGTTGGTTTTCATCATTAATAGAATCAATTCACTAACTTTTGGATACTTTTGAAGGAAAGATTTTGGTAAAACTCCATTTCTAAGATCTGAGAGTACTCTTGCCTTTTCCATTCTGGTCGAAATTGGGAAGTACAATTCGAATAAAATGATTCCCAAACTATAGATATCGGTCTTTTCATTATACAACCCCTTCTTTTGCTCTGGACTGCTGTAGGTCAATGTACCAACTGCACTAGTATGTTTACAATGTTCTAAGGAACGACTTAAGCTTGTACCAGTAGATACTGATGGGGTTGTTGATGATGAAGATAATGATGATGGTGTTGATGGAATTGATTGTTGGGTTTGTCCAGTTGGTGATACTGTGGTTGTTGTTGGTGGTATAGTTGTTTGTGTTGGTTGTTGTTGTACTGATAAAATTGGTGGTGTTAAAATACTTGAGGATGAGGATGATGATAGCGAGACAGTAGTTGTACTTGAATTTGAACTATTACTTAATGGGTTTGGGTTTTGGTGTTGTGCTTGTTGTTGTAATTGTTGTGCTTGTTGTTGCAATTGTTGATTTATATTTATAATTTGGTCAATTGGTGAAATATGTGAATTTACAGGTGTTAATGATGGAGTTGAGGTAGGAGTTGGAGAAGGGGTCGATGAAACGATGGTGTGTTGAACAGCCAATCCAAAATCACCCAACGATACTAATAAACCACCCCGATCAGAATTCTCTTCAAATGAGCTTGAAATATTGCTAAATGATGATTGTTGGTGGTGGTCTTCCTCTCTAACTAAAAATACATTGCCAGGTTTTAAATCTCTGTGAATGATTCCCTTAGAATGAATATATCTTAAACCAATACAAATTTGTTTAAAAATATTTAAATTCTCCTCTTCATTAACTTGGTCGGGTGGTCTATTCTCTAACCATTGACTTAGTGTTTGAGAATATAATTGCATCACTATAAATAATGTTGTTATTCTATTGATTTTTGGTGAAACAACATTTTTATTATTATTATTATTATTATTGTTATTATTGTTATTATTAATATTTATTGTTGGTTTTAGTGAACAATTATTTTGATTATTTAATGACGATCTTAAACTTGGTGGTTGTGATGGTTGTTTTTGTTGTTGTTGATATTGTTTTGGTGGCATTGAGATTGGTGGGGTTGTTGAAGTTGGAATTGATGAAGGATTTGGAATTAAATCATCGTTATTCTCAAATACACCACTATAATCACTATCAGATTCTGATAATGAATCTTCACTATTATCAGTTTCTTCCTCATCCTCACTGGATGAGAATGAACGATGACGAAGATTTAAGGACTCGTTGTCTGTATCGTTTTGTACATTTGTTAAGCTACTACGAGTAGTATCATCAAATCCTTGGGAATCATCATCATAATCATCATCTGATCCATCGTCTGAGCCATCATCCAAACTGAAACTTGTGTAATGTTTTTTTGGTGTCTTAAAGAAACCAACTCCATTACTACTAACATCATTTGAATCATCAGAATCATCACGGTTATTCTTAAAACGTGATGAACTAACCATCGAGTCACGGGTTGATGTTTGTTTATTTAATTGCTTATATAAATCCTCATCATGTGGAAATTGAAGTTTATATAAGCTATCATCCGATGAAACATCGTCGTCAGCACCAGATTGGTCCAAGGGTTTTTTATTATTGTTAGTATTTTTTACATTTTTCTTCTTTTGTGGCGAAACTTTCTTTTTAGCTTTACTGACACGATTACAAGGATTATCACTTTCGTTCAAGTAGGAAGCCTCCTCTGAAGTGGTACCCCAATTACCTTCGAATAACAAATGGTTGTTATAAATGATATTCTTTATATCACTATCAACTTGTTGTTTGCCCATTGAGGTTGATAATGAATTTGATACTGACAACGATGATGGTGGTGGTATTTCCTCAGTTTCCAACCAAGCTGAATGATATCTAACAATATTTCTATGATTTAGGGAGGCTAAAGTTTTTACCTCTCTCAATACCTTTTCTAAAAATGTTTTGGTGGTATTTTTAAATGGTATCTTTTTCAATGCATAATATTCACCATCTAATTTATTTTTTACTTTATAAACTGATCCATATCCACCTTTTCCAACTTTTTCTATCTCACAAAAATCCTCTTCATATCTACTAGAAACTTTTAATTGTTGTTGAAATTGTAGTTGTTGTTGTTGTTGTTGTGAGTTTGGGTGTAACAAGTGAACTTGTGGTATTGGTTGTTGTTGTTGTTGAAATTGTTGCTGTTGTTGTTGTTGTTGGCCACCACTTTTAAAAAAAAAAAAATTATTACAAAGAAAAAAGAAATTCGCAATAAGATATTAATATTTTACTGATAATTTTTGAACATGTTTGTTTTTTTAATCTTGCCTATACTTACAAAGAAGATGGTAATGTTATAAATCTTGGTGATAAGTCATTTGATGAGTTATTTAAATTTTGGGAAGGTAACGATGACAAAGAAAATCCTCTTTGAAGCATATTTATAAAACTATATAATATTATATTTTATTATTTAATTATAACCTTACTATTTTTGCTTGTGTGTGTTTTCTGTAAATAATAAAAAAAAAAAAAAATAACAGATGAGGTGTTAATGGGTTTGACTTTTTTTTTTTTTATTTTTTTTTATTTTTTTTTTGAAAAGAATAATTATAAGAAAAAAAAAAATGCGATAAAAATAAAATATAAAATAAAATTAAAAAAATAATTTTTTTTTTTTTTTTTTTTTTTTTTTTTTTTTTTTTTTTGGGGGTGTGAATTAAATTATGTAATATACTACTTTTCAATCTTTTAATATTAAATCTTGTTGGAAAGAAAAAAAATAAAATAAATAAATTTATAAATTGTATCGTAATTTGGTTTTTTATATAAATATTACAGAAATTATTATTATTATTATTATTATTTTTAATATTATTTTTTTTTTCTTTTTTTTTTTTTATTTTTTGGTTAATATATACATTAAACTAATATAACATTTATTTATTTCCACAAATACATTTACTATTATCTTTTGACTTTGATTTTTTTATTTTTTTTATTTTTTATTATTACTATTTTAATTTTTTTTGTTTTTTTATTTTTTATTTTTTTTTTTATTTTCTTTTTCTTTAATTAAATTATTTGTTGAGAGAACGAGCGTGGGATTGTGGAAAGAAAAAAAAAAAAAAAAAAAAAAAAAAAAAAAAAAAAATAAAAATTAATTTAAAATAAAATCTTTTTTCTTTTATTTTTTTTTTTATTTTTTTTTATTTTTTTTTTTATTTTTTTTTGAATTTTGATTTTGATGTTGTTATGACACACAACAAACCAAAAATTACCAAAATTAAATTGATATTTTTGATAGTAATTAACTGATAATGATGATAATTTTAAATTATAGTAAAAATAAAAATAAAAAAAAAAAAAAAAAAAATACATAAAAAAAAAAAAAAGAAAAAAAACATTGCTGCCCCATAAAAAAATAAAATTAAAATTTTTAAAAAAAAAAAGAAAAGGAAATTGATTGTATATAATCTCTATGTGACAAAACACCCACCCCAAGTTTCACACACTTTAAATATCACACATAAAATAAATCAGGTGAATTACAATCAAATGAGAGAATATATTTTGAGATTATTATTAAAAAAATCTATAATATTGGTTGGAGTTGGAGGTTTGGGTCTTTGGATTTATTACTTATTATTATCTCTTATTATTTTTTTATTATTATTTTTTTATTATTTTTTTTATAATTTTTATTTTTTTCGTTACTCTTATTATTTTAATCACTATTATTATATGTGTATGTAATATTTAAATTTAAATTTATTATAATTATTATTATTATTAATATTATTATTATTATTATTATTATTATTATTATTATTATTATTATTATTATTATTATTATTATTATTATTATTATTATTATTATTTTTATTATTAATTATTTTTTAATTTGAAATTAAAAAAAAAAAAAAAGAAAATGAAAAAAATAAAAATGAACGATTTTCGTTGTGCTGGAAATTTAAAAAGAAAAAACATTTTTTGACACGCACCCTGGTTGAATTTTGTTGAAAATTTCAATAAAGTGAGAATATAATTTTTTTGAGTTTTTAAATCAAATAAATTTTTAAAGAGAAAAATAAAGTTAAATATACAAATATAGAAAAATCAAATAAATAAATGAATAGATAAAAAAGAGATAGAGGGAGTAATTATGTATTTGATGGTTGTTGTAAAGATATTTAAAGATATTTGAAAAAAAGTTGTGAAAAAAAAAAAAATGTTTTAAATAGAAATAAATAAAAAAAAAAAATATAAAATAAAAATAAATAAAAATTGAAATAAAAAAGAGAGGAGGAGAAATATTTTACCCCCAGTTTTTTTTTTTTTTTTTATTATTTTTATTTCTATTTTATAATTTTTTTTTATTTTTATTTTTATTTTTTTCTAAATAAATATATTTTTTATCTATAATGGTGTGTTAGTGTGAGATTAACAATGGTGTGTTTATAAATAATTAAAAATTATATTGTCAATTCAAATGCACGAATATAAATGGGTTATGGTTTCTTTATTTATACCTATATATATAAATTTTTTAATAAATTTTTTTTTTTTTGAGAAATAATATAAAAAAAAAAAAAAAAATTTAATAAAGGTATCATAAAGAGAATAATATTATTAATAAATTAATTTTTATAAAAAAAAAAAAAAAAAAAAAAAAATTAAAACAGTAATAAAAAATATCTTTTTTTTTTTTTTTGCTTTTTTTTAATTAATAAAAAATAAAAAATTAAAAATTAGAAAAATAAAAAATAAAAAGTTAGCAAAGATAATATTGTATAAAATATTAATATAAATTAGGTTGCAATTGAGTGATACCATTAGTAAAATTAGATTCTACAAAACAACTCAAAAAAAAAAAAAAATCATTATAGCTCTGATATTTTTACCTAATTAGTTTTTTTTTTTTTTTTTTTTTTTCATATAAAAATCAGTTTTCTTGAGAACTTTTTTTATAAAAAATAATATTATAATAAAAGGTTTATTTCTTTTGAAAAATATATATTTTTTTTTTTTTTTTTTTTTTTTTTTTTTTTTTTTTAAAAATTTCATTTAAAGACAACGAACGAACAAAAAAAAAAAAAAAAAAAAAAAAAAAAAAAAAAAAAGACCCATGCACGCCCCCCCTACTCGAAAAGTAGAACAAAACTAAAAATTATGATTACTAGAAATTTAAATAAATTAAATAAAGAGCGAAATTTAACGAAATTTTTAATATCTTCAAAAGTATCTCCACCACCACCACCAATCAAATGGAATGATTATAATAATAAATTTTCAACAACAGTAACAAAGATTAATAATAGTAATAATAATAATAATAATAATTTAAATTTTAATTATAATAATAAAATCAATTATTGTTCTAAATCATTTGCAACATCAGAGTATACATTTACATCAGTAGGTAACGCACAATTGGATAGTATAATTAAATCAGTGGAGAATCAACCCAAGGATGGGCCATTATTTGTTTATAATGAAATGGTAAGAGAGGGTAAAATTCGAGTTGACTCTTACCAAATCTCCACTGTTAAATTATTACAAAATCTATACAACCAATTAAAACATAAAGAATTTTTCAAAAATCAAGAATTTGGTGGTAACCAAAGTAATAGTGGTTTAATTTCATTTTCTAAATTCCTTAGTTTCCTTGGAAATAATAACAATGAAAACATATTAAATAGTAGTAAGAGTGAACTTTTAAAAGATGAAAATTTAATTAAAGGAATTTATTTATTCGGTGATGTTGGTTGTGGTAAATCATTTCTAATGGATTTATTCTATAATACTATTGATATTGAAAAGAAGAAGAGAATACATTTCCATCATTTCATGTTAGATGTTCATAAGAGAATTCATAAATGGCGTCAAATGAAAAAACCAGACGAAGATGATCCAATACCACCATTATCTAGAGAATTGGTAAAAGAGAGTTGGTTATTATGTTTTGATGAATTTCAAGTGACAGATGTATCTGATGCTATGATATTAAAACGTCTATTTTCTCATATGTTTGATTTAGGTGCAATATTGGTGACAACATCAAATCGTGCACCAATAGATCTCTATAAGAATGGTTTAAATCGTCAATTGTTTATACCGTTCATTCATTTCTTAGAATCGAAATGTTTAGTTCATAATTTAAATTCAGGTGTAGATTATCGTCTTACTGGCACACGTACTAAAAAGGTGTTTTATTATCCATCTAGTGACAGTAAAGAGGTAGCGGATTTCAATCAACTCTTTATACAACTATCAAAGGGTGAACCATTACTATCAAAACAATTGGTACTTTCAACTGGTAGAAAAGTAAATTGTCCAAGAACAGTTCTCGATTCAATTGCCTTATTCGATTTCTATGAACTTTGTGACAATGCATTGGGTGCTGATGATTACATTGAATTGGCAAAACAATTCCATACTATCTTTTTGGAGAATATTCCTTTGATGAATGAATCATCAAAGAATCAAGCTCGTCGTTTCATCATTTTCATTGATGTACTTTATGAACACAAAGTTAAATTAATTTGTACTGCAGCATCTTCACCAGGTCAATTGTTTATGAGTGAGGGTGCTAATACAAACTCTGCTGATGTTAGACAACTAGCTGATGATTTAAAATTAACACCTGAACAATTATCGAGATTCACTGGTGAAGAAGAAAGATTCATGTTTAGTAGAGCTGTATCTAGATTGGTGGAAATGCAATCTGACGGATATTTATTAAAATCTTCTTAACATTTTTTAAAATTAAAAAGATTTAAAAAAAAAAAAAAAAAAAAAAAATAATAAAAAAAAAAAAAAAAAAAAAAAAAAAAAAAGAGAAAAAGACCCATTTCAAGTAAAGCAAAAAGTATTTTTAAAAGTTAAAGATTTTTTTATTATATCTTTTTATGAAAAATAGTCCTTGTGGATGACAACATTTAAAAAGATTCAAATAATTGTAAGTGGGTGAGAAAGTTTGATAAAAAAAAAAAAAAAAAAAAAAAAAAAAATTATATTATTTTAATATAAAAAGAAATTTTTTTTATTTTTTTTTATTCATTATTATCTTCAAATATTTTTTTTATTTTTTTAAAAAAAAAAAAAAAGAAAAAAGAAAAAAGAAAAAAAATATGAAATTAATATTATTTTTAATAATATTAATATTTAATATTTTAAATATTAATTGTGAAAATTTATTAAAAGTTTCAGATGTTAAATTGGCTCAAACACATGTGATACCAATTGGTGGTAAATCATGGAATCTTAAAAATAAAAATCAACATATGTCAATAGTTGGAAATAGAAGAGCATTGTTATTGGCAAGTTTTGAAGATCAAAATCAATATTATTTCGCTTCTGTTTGGTTAGATGATAGAAATATTGGTTCAATTGAATTAAATGATCCAAGTCAATTACCACCAACAGAAGATAATGGTGTAAAATATTCAAAAAAACATCATTCAAATATGCTTCCAAAAGAATGGATAAAGGTAGGAATGAAAATTCAATTTGCATGTATCACCATTGGTGACAATGAAACTATAAACACTCAAACATCAGATTTCTTTTACCCAGATGTTGGACAAGATTATACTTTGAAAATGTGGACACTTCCATTCTATTTGTTTGGTGCAAATGATACAAACACTCAACCATTTTCAAAGGTAAAGGGTATTGACTCAGAAATTACAAAAGAATTAATTGAAAAATGGTCATGTTCAGAATTACAAAATACCAATCATCCAATTAAAAGAATAGATTGGCCATATTTTGTTGTGGAACCAAGAAATGGTTACCCAGCAATAGTCATGAAAAATTCTGATCAAAAGAGAGATGGCTTTGAAATTATGAATGGTGCTTTAAAAGTTTTAACAGAAATTAGAAGAGAATTTGGGGAGGCTTCAACATCAATCCAAATTTATTCTCCACTATTACATTTAAATTCCAAAGGTAAATATGCAGATACAAATGGTGGATTGGGAGGTGGTTCAAGAGGAACAGGTGACTCTTCCTATAAAGGAATCTTTATTCATGAACAAGGTCATGCAATGGGATTACCACATGCAGGTGAAGCATATAATGATAGTAGTTTCCCATATGTTAAAGGTAGTTTATTAGGATCTGAATGGGGTTATGATGCCAACCATAATGAATTTTTAGGTACCTTTATTCCTCCAACTGCAGAAAACTATGAAAATTGCAAAAGTTCCTCAGTATTGGACAGCGAAGGTCGTTGCGTTAAACAAAGTGTAATGCAAAGTGGCGCAGGTGATCAATCCTCAAAATATAGATTTAGTATGTTTGCTGATTTTGAAATGACAACAATTCAAGACTATTTCAAAAATGCAATTTATTATAATAATGAAACAAATGTTTATCAGAAATGGAATGATACTTCAAAAATATATTATAATTATAAACCAGTTACACAAAAAAATGGGATATGGGGTATTGATGATGGTGCACCAATTGAAAGAGATATTGATGTTTACACAATATTATTTACATATAGTACAGTTGGACCAAAAGAATTATCACAATTTTATCCAATTTTAAAATCAAAAGGTAATTTAATTAGACACTTTGATCCAACTAATAAAACTGAAATGGAAACAATAATTCCAAATATTAGTCCAATTCCATGGTATTGTCATGATAGTGGTTGTGACTATACAATTAGAGTTACTTTTAATGATGGTTCAAAACAACATATACTTTTGCAAAGAGGTAAACGTCAATATTGGAGCCCAACAACAGGTTTTAAAACAGGTATTAATGACCCAAAAAGTAGTGATAGTTTTATGTTAAGTGGTGTAAACATTAAAGCAACCAAAACAATTAAAACTGTTGAATTACTTGAAACTCTTTTGGGATGGAATGGAATACAAAGTAATGCAACTGTTTTGGTTTCAAAATCATTTTAAATCATTTAAAAAATTAATAAAAAAATTAATTTTTTAAATCATTTAAAAAATTAATAAAAAAACTAATAAAAAAATTAATAAAAGATTTGAAAGTTCACAAAATTTTTTAATTCATCAATATTGAAAATAATTAGAACAGTAATATATTGAAAATTTTCCAATAATAGTATTAATTTATTATTAATTTCAATATTTTTAAATAATTTTTTTTTTACTTTTTTTTTTTTTTTTCAAACTTTTAAATCACATTTCAAAAAAATATATTTTATAAGGATTGAAGTTCAATAGACATATATTTTGGTTTTTTAATAAACAGTGTAAAATTTTTTTTTTTTTTTTTTTTTTTTTTTTTTTTATTTTTCAAATATTTTTTTTTTATCTAACAATAAGAAATTTTTTAGATAAAAAAAAAATATATTTCATCCAATACATGTATGTTTTTTTTTTGCGTCATTTAGCAAGCTTTCATCCAAAATTCCACTTCTTTAAATTAAAAAAACTCTTTTTTTTTTTTTTGCAAAGTAAAAAGAAAAAAGAAAAAAATAACAATTAAAATTATTCTAAAAATTTGAAAGTTTGAAAATATAAATTATATATTACATAAATAAAAAAAAAAAAAAAAAAAAAAAAAATATATATATATATATATTTTTTTATTTTTATTTTATTTTATTAAATTAGAAAAATAAAAAAATGAAATTAATATTAATATTAGTTTTTTTAATATATAATTTTATATTAAATATAAATTGTGAAAATGTATTAAAGGTTTTAGATGTTAAGTTAGCCCAAACCCATGTTATTTCAATCAGTGGTAAATCATGGAACCTTCAAAATAAAACTCAGCACATGTCTTTAATTGGTGATAGAAGAGCATTATTATTGGCAAGTTTTGAGGACCCAAATCAAGTTTATTATGTTTCAGTTTGGTTTGATTCCGAAAATAAAGGATCACTTAAATTAAATGACCCAAGCAATCTACCACCAACAGAAGATAATGGTGAGAAATTTTCAACTGTCCATCATTCTATTATGCTTCCAAGGGAATGGGTTATGCCAAAAATGAAATTTCATTTCTTTTCAATGGGTCAAAATGATACAATTGCATCAGATTTCTTTTATCCTGATATTAATCAAAATTACACTTTGAAAATGTGGACACTTCCATTTTATTTATTTGGTGCAAATGATACAAACACTCAACCATTTTCAAGTACAATGGGAATAAACACTAATATTACAAGTGAATTAAAAGAAAGATGGTCATGTTCCGAACTAATAGCTGAAAACCACCCTATTAAAAGAATAGATTGGCCATATTTAGTAATGGAACCAAGAAATGGTGATCCAGCAATGCTCATTACTAATTCTGATCAAAAGAAAGATGGATACGCAATTATGAATGGTGTTTTAAAAATTTTAACTGAGATCAGAGAAGCATTTGGTGAATCTACATCTTCAATTCAAATTTATTCTCCCTTATTACAATTAGGTGCCAATGGTAAATATGCTGATCCATACGGTGGATTGGGAGGTGGTTCAAGAGGTACTGGTGATTATAAATATTCATTTACTTTTTTCCATGAACAAGGTCATGCAATGGGATTACCACATGCAGGTGAAGCATATAATGCAGGAAAATATCCATACGTTAATGGTAGTTTATTAGGATGTGAATGGGGTTATGATGCCAATCATAATGAATTTTTAGGTACCTTTATTCCTCCAACTTCGGATCAATTCAAAAAATGCAGATCACATTCAGTCTTTGATAGTAAAAATCGTTGTGTCAAACAGAGTGTAATGCAAGGTGGTGCAGGTGATTATTCATCAAAGTATAGATATAGTATGTTTGCTGATTTTGAAATGACAACAATTCAAAACTATTTTAAAGATTCAATTTATTATAATGAAATCAAAAAATCTTATGTTAAATGGAATGACACATCAAAATCATATAGTGATTATAGACCTGCTACTAAAAACAATGGATTATGGGGTCTTGATGATGGTACACCAATTGAAAGAGATGTTGATGTCTATACAATTATATTTACCTATAGTACAGTTGGTCCAAGTGAGCTTTCTCAAGTTTATCCAATATTAAAATCAAAAGGTAACTTAATGAGAAGATTTGATCCAACTAATAAAACTGATATGGTAGCTATTACTCCATCAACAGGTTCACTACCATGGTATTGTTTCGCTAGTGGTTGTGATTATACTGTTAGAGTTACATTTGCTGATGATTCAAAGGAACATTTAGTTTTGAGACAAGGTAAACGTCAATATTGGAAACCAACTGGTGATTTTAAAGATAATCTCAATAATCCAACAAGTTCAGATAGTTTTGTTTTAAGAGGTATTAATATTAAAGCAACTAAAATAATTAAAAAGGTAGAACTACTTGAAACATTAATGGCATGGAAAGGAATTTCAAGTAATGCAACTGTTTTGGTTTCAAAAACATTTTAAAAAAAATTTTAAAAAAAAAAATAATAAAAAACCTTTTATATTTTTAAAATATTCTTTAATGAACAAACAAAATAATAAAATATAACCCATTTTGTTTATAATCATAAAAATATTTTTTAATAGTGTGTGATATTATCTATAGATCTAGATTATTAAAATAATTATTTTTCTTTTTTTTTTTTTTTTAAAATTTTTATTTTTTTTTTGTTTTTTTTTTTTTTGTTTTTTTTTTTTGTTTTTTTTTTTTATATACAGTTAAATCACCCCACTGTAATAAACCATAACACCTTTGTATAGATTTTTTTAATATGTAATTTTTAGACTTTGTAGAAATAAGATAATTTTCTAATTTTAGAAATGGTGGATATATTGTTGTTGTAAGTTTTTTTATTTTTGTTTTTTCATTTTTTTTTATTTATTGATTCAGTTAAAAAACAAACACAAGCTGAGGAATTTTATTTTTGGGTAATTTAATATAGAGAATAAACATTTAACAATATTGTAATATGAATTTATAAAAGGTATTTTAACACCCACTTTTTTTTTTTTTATTTTCAATTTTTTCATTTAAATAATGGTGTTTAAAAAAAAAAAAAAAAAAAAAAAAAAAAAAAAAAAAAAAAAAAAATGAAATTTTTTATAATAATAATATTATTACTCTTTAACTCTGTATTATTAAGTTATTCATTAAATCAAGATTTAAATATTTCTGATGTCAGATTTGCTCAAACTCATGTTATACCAATTGAAGGTAAAACTTGGTATTTAAATAATAAAACTTTTACTTTGACCATTGTGGGTGATAGAGATTCATTGCTTTTAGTTAAATTCGATGGGAACTCATCTAGTGCATATACTGTTATGGTATGGAACAGTGATGTAATAGTGGGATCACGTTTACTGAATGATCCAAATCAACTACCACCAACTGAATCAAATGGTGAAAAGTATTCCAATCAACATCATAACATTATGATACCAAAAGAATGGGTAAAACCTGGTATGAAATTACAATTTTATGAGAATTGTGGAAATTCAATAAAGATTTCAAAAATGATTTTTCCAAATGTTGGCCAAGATTATACATTGAAAATGTGGACATTACCATTTTATTTATTTGGTGCAAATGATACAAACACAAAGCCATACAATCAAACAAAAAATATTGATGATAGTATTAGTGCTGGTTTAAGTCAAGTTTATTCATGCTCTAATATTTTATCATTAAATCATCCAATTCAGAGAGTTGATTGGCCATATTTAGTATTAGGTCCAAGAAATGGTTTTCCAGGTATGTTAATAACAAACTCTGATCAAAAGAAAGATGGTTATGCAATTATGGAGGCTGTTTTAAATATTTTAACAGGAATTAGAGTTGCATTTGGTGAATCTACATCATCAATTCAAATCTATGCACCTTTATTACATTTAGGTGCCAATGGTAAATATGCTGATCCATATGGTGGATTAGGTGGTAGTTCGAGAGGTACTGGTGATTATAGATATTCAGATACATTCGTTCATGAACAAGGTCATGCAATGGGATTACCACATGCAGGTGAAGCATATAATGCTGGTAACTATCCATATGTTAATGGTAGTTTATTAGGCTCAGAATGGGGATTCGATATTAATCATTACGAATTTCTTAGTATTACAATTTCAAATACTTCAAAAAACTATAAAGGATGTGAGAAAAAAAATGTTAAAGATATCCAAAATCGTTGTGTTAAACAAAGTGTAATGCAAAGTGGTGCAGGTGATAGATCTTCAAATTATTTATTTAGTATGTTTTCAGATTTTGAAATGTCAATAATTCAAAATTATTTTAAAAATTCAATTTTCTATGATCAACAATCAAGAAAATATAAGAAATGGAATGAAAGTATTGGTTCGTACTATGAATATAAACCAATAACAAAAGATAATGGATTCTATAGATTAGATGATGGTGTACCAATTGAAAGAGATATTGATATTTATACTATTGTATTCACCTATAGTATGGTTGGGCCCGATGAACTAACACAGATATATCCATTACTAAAATCAAAAGGTAATTTAATGAGACAATTCGATCCAACTAATAAAACTGAAATGAAATTAATCACACCAAATATTGGTTCAATACCATGGTATTGTTACTCTAGTGGTTGCGATTATACGGTTAGAGTTACCTATGATGATGATTCTATTAAACATATACTATTACAACAAGGTAAACGTCAATATTGGAAACCAATGGGTGAATTTAAATTAAATTTTAATGATCCAACAAGTTTAGATAGTTTTTTATTAGGTGTTATAAATGTTAAAGGTAATAAAACAATTAAAAAAGTTGAATTATTAGAAACATTAATGGCTTGGAATGGAATTGATAAGAATTCCAAAGTATTAACTTTTAAATTATTTTAAATAAAAAAAAAAAATAAAAAAACAGTTTATATATTTTTAATATAAAAAAACTTATTTATTTATTTTATTATATAATTTATATAATATTGCCTATTTTACTTAATAATTATACAACACATATTATTATTATTGTTATTATTGGTTTTGTTTTTTTTTTTTTGACTATTTTTCTATTATTCCATTGGAATACCATTTGGATCTTCTTCGTCGATACATTTAATATTACTACCAGTATCATAATTATCATCTGCTTTGTTATAATCCAAACCATTTAAATTTGAATAACTTGAACTTGATTTAAGTGATGGATCTAACAAGGTATTTGATGGATGAACCAATAATAATGAAACTGCGGTATTATTGATTAACTTCTCTTGTTTGGTTGCGTCTTCACGTGGTACACCAACTACAACACACCAATATTCAGCATCTGGATTACTTGATTTTTCAAGGATTTCTCTGTATGGATCATTTGATGCAACAATTGTAAAGTTTTCTTTTTCAATCTTTGGATTATTGTTAATTCTTTCAAAGAATTTGTCTGGGTTGGTGGCCAATACAGTAACTTTGATATTATTACGTCTAGCCATTTTGATGACAACGGTGAGAGCATCGTTTTCATAGATTTCACCAGAGAAACCAAATAGAATAGTATGTTGTCTATGGAATCTTTCTAAACCTTTATCGACAACGACACCAACACAAGATTTACAGGATTGTAAAACTTTAACGATAACTTTACCATAGAAGGCTTGACCTTCACCACCAAATGAACCAGATTGGCTAAGTGATGTAATTCCATCGTTACTGGTCTCGCTTCTTGTATAACCCAATAAAATAATATCAGGCCATTGATTCTTTTTAGCAAGTGAAGAGATATCTTGGGCAGCATCAGTGGAATTAATGAAGATTGGTTTAAATGGTAAACCAACTTGTTCGCAATCGGCTTGAATGGCTTCGACGGCTTCTCTTTTTGCAGTTGGTAAATTCTTAATATTATTTGAAGTGCTGTAGAAATAAGAGGATGGTCTATCAGAGATTGGGTGTAAGAACAATGATCTAACTCTATATTTCTTTTTGTCTTCTTGGTCGGATGGGGTGATGGCAGCGGCGATATTTGTGAGAGCAGAACCAACTCTTGTATTTGAAATGTACAATAAGATATTGAAACGACCTTTGACTCTTTGTTCCATTGGGATTGCATTTTGTTTTGATTCCCATCTGGTCCAAATAAAGTGTACAATTGGAGTTGTCATAAAGGTAGTAACCAAAGCCATAATAACAAACATTGTAAATGTAGTTTTATCCAATACATGAATATCTAAACCAATGTTTAATACAATTAACTCTACTAAACCTTTAGTGTTCATGAGGAAACCAATGGTAAGAGATTCTCTCCATGATTTTTTAGTGAATCTACTTGCGAGTGTAGCACCACCAATTTTACCAAGACAAGCGATAAAAATGATGAAAATGGTTAAACCACCGGCTGGACCACTGTCAATTGAACTAAGATCTGTACGGAGACCGGAATAGGTGAAATATAATGGCAACATGATGATTGTAATGAAATCTTCGATACGTTCAGTGACATGGATGTGGAAACCATCAATTCTTGGTGTAATGATACCCATAACGAAAGCACCGAAAATTGAATGTACACCAATGACTTGAGTGAAGAAAGCGGAAACCAATGTGCAAATAAGGATGACTACCAACATGTTATGTTTTTGTGCTTCAGTTTTCACAAAAAACTTGTAGATGAAATCCATACCAAATCTACCAACGGTACCCATAAACAATAAGAAACCAATCAACATAAGGAATGTCCAAAGAGCGGAAAGATTTACACCATCTGTACCAGATTTAATATTGTTACCCCATGAAACGACGACAGCTAACAAGATCCAAGCAATGACATCATCAACTGATGCTGCAGCCAATGAACTAACACCAACTCTTGAACCCATTAAATTACGTTCATTTAAAATACGAGCCAACACTGGGAAAGCTGTAATAGAGATGGCAACACCGACGAACACACAAAATAAACCAAAGTTTGGTGTGGTTGGAGAATCTTTATGGAATGGCATAAATTGGTATAATGTAGCGGCAAGACCAATACCCATGGCGAATGGAAGAATAATAGATGACAAAGAAATGATCATCGAAGCTTTAAGATTCTTTTTAAGGATGGAAGCATCTACCTCTAAACCAATCATAAACATAAAGAAAATTAAACCAATATTGGCAATAACATTCAATGTTGTGATTGCAGTACCAGCTGGGAAGACATTACCACCAAAAGCTGGTGATCTACTTAATACTGATGGACCTAATAAAATACCAGTAATAACTTCGGAAATTACAGGTGGTTCTTTTGGTGAAAGGAAAAAAAATTAAAATTTTGTTAAAAGAAAAAAAAAAAATAATAAAATAAATATTAAAATAAGGAACTTTTTTTTTTTTTTTTTTTTTTAAGAGATGATTGTTATAAAACCTACGTTTAACAAAATTTAATAAATAACCTAATAATCTGGAAACAACTACAATTAAAAGTAATTGTACAATAAATAAACATACTGGATCAGTTAATGGATTTAAACCAGTTGCGATTGAAACACCCTCGGCCATGATTTATTTATAATTTTTTTTTTATCTTTTTTTTTTTCTTTTTTCAGACGATTTGTGATTTGCTAGTTTTTTTTACAAATTAAATTATAAAATTCAAATAGTGAAGTGTGTGTATGTATGTGTTTTAATGTTTTTTTTTTTTTTTTTTTATTTAAATAATAATAAACAAATAATAAATAAATAAATAAATAGTAGAATACTTCTTGAGGGGAATAATACACTGTAAAAAGGGGAGAAAAAAAAAATAAAAAAAATTAGTGCTGTAGGTGAAAGTTTATATTCAAAAATATTTTTAAAAAAAAATTA
>CM069765.1:1350000-1382500 GCA_036169595.1 Dictyostelium firmibasis | reverse complement strand
ACTTCCTGAAAGTGGATTTAAAACGCCAGCTCCTTTCCAAGTAAATGAATAACCTCTCAAACCTGTCATAAAATCAGCAACTTGGCCAGTCAAAATATAAGGATCAGGAACATAGGTGAATGGTTTACTAGTTACTGATTTACCCATTAAAAACCAATCAATAACATAAATTGAATCATAATATTTATTCAAGTCTAAAGATAAACTAGATGATAAATTATTATGCCCGGTAGGTAAGTCTGAAATAAAATACCTTTTATTACAGTTTTAGTAAATTAGAGAAAATAAAAAAATAAAAATAGAAATATTTTATATATATATATATATAAAAGAATATTTACATTGGTTTAGAATAATAGTAATCATTACTATACCAAAAAATGCTTATTAATCTATTCCAATTTGGTAAATTATAAACTGATGGGTAAACACATACAAGACCAAGTAAGCATAATGATCTTTGGTTGGTAATAATGGCATTTTGCATATATGCATATTTATTTAAAACCTATTAAAAAATTTAGAGTTAGTAAAATAATAATAATAATAATAAATAAAATTTTAAGAGTTAGTAAAAAAATAATAATAATAGTAATAATAAGAATAAAAATTACATCAAGACCTAATTCATCAGCTCTTTCATCCAACGATCCCAAATAATTAATTTCATCATTATATTCATTTCCATGTACCAAACCATTTAAAAGACCCATATCAAAACCGTTATATAGACCCTCAAAAATTGTAGCCAAGTAATAAAATGCATTTTCAACAAATAACTGACCGGTCCACTGAAGACGAGATGGTTTAGAAATAATATCAAATGCCCTTTCAATTCTTGTTAATAATTGATAATAAACTGTTCTGGAGTTTTGTTTGGTGTTTTCACTGATAGATAAATTGTTTGACAAACTATATTCCTTAACTATAATTCCTTGAAGTTTTAAATAAGTTAAAGTAGGTATTCTTATATCTTCATAATGGTCTTGACATATATCAACAACTGCATCTGGTACTGGAGAGGAATTTGAGCCAAAAACGGAATAATTCTTCATTGAATCTAATTCATAATCCAATCTATTAGAGAAAGTATATTTTCTAAAAAAAAAAAAAAAAAAAAAAAAAAAAATTAATAAAAGTAAAAACATTATTCTCTAAATTAAGATCATAAAAACTTACTTCATATTATTCCTAATTTGAAGGAAGTAGCCTACAGTTTTTGTATATAATAATTCATAATGAGTTAAATATCCATATTTAATGCAAAATAAATTAAATAAATCGTTGATTTTTATATTTGACCATGCATTATTATATTTATTCTCTTCATTTTTTAAATAATTTATAGTATATTGGTCAGAAAACTGTTGACAATATATAATATTAATAAATAATAAAATAGATAATAATAATAATAATTTTCTCATAATTTATGTAAACCAAAAATTTTAATTAAATAAAAATATAATAAAATTTCTTTTATTGAATAGAAAAATAAATTAAAAAAAAAAAAAAAAAAAAAATTCTTAGTTTAAACTTTTTTTTTTTTTTTTATTCATTTTTTTATTTTTTTTTTTTTTGATAAACCTTTAAAAAAATTTGCACATTAGTTTTAAAAAAAAACCGAGATTAATTATTTTAGTCTTTTTCAAATCGATTTCAAAATTAATATCCTCTTTACAAAAAACAAACCTTTCAAAAAAAAAAAAAAAAAAAAAAAAAAAAAAAAAAAAAAAAAAAAAAATTTATGTTAAAGTTTTCCAAACCAATTATTAACCCCATAATCCCAGTGTTAAATTAAGCATTTTTTAAAGTTTAAAAAATAAATAATTCATAGTTTTGGTTTATTTTCGCCTAATTTTTTTAATCTTGGCACCTATAATTTTATTTTATTTTTCGTTATGGCGTGATCAGTTTTTCAAAAAAAAAATCTACGAAAAAAAAAAAACAAATTTCCCCATAAAAAATCATCAATTAATTAAATTAATTAATTAATTAAAATAAATCATCATTTTTATGATTTTTTTTTTTTTTTAAAAATTGATTAGGAGCACGTGGATTAGGAAAAAAAAAAAAAAAAAAAAAAAAACGCTAAAAAAAAATTAAATATCTTTTAAAATAGATACAAAAAATTAACAACCAACCAAAAAAAACAAAGAAATAAATATCTTAAAACTAGATAACGAAAAAAAAAAAATAAAAAAAAAACTAAATAATTTTTTTTTTTGTTTTTTTTTTTTTTTTTTACCATTTTATTTATTTTATTTTAAAAAAAAAAAGAAAAAACATTAAATAATAATAATAATAATTATAATATATTTATTTTAAAATTTTTTTATTTAAAAAAAATGAAAGTTTATTTTAAAATTATACTTTTTTGTATTTTTTTAATAATTTCAATTAAATACACAAATTCACAAGCATCAAGTATATATGTCCCTAAATACTACCATGCAGAATTTGCAGCTGAAAAAAAAACATTCCCTTCTAATTTAGATTTTTCTTCAATTGCTATAAGGTAATTAAACTTTAAAATTGATTAATTAATTTAACCAACACTATTAACAGCCTTTTAATTAGTTTTATGCATGGAATTTTTTGTGGGCTTCCGCTACAACCTGAAGATTATAAAAGATTCAACTTAATAAAAAATACCTTTAGAGGTGCATTTTCTTATGCAGGGTAATTATTAAATATAATTATTTTTAATTAAAATTTTTTAATTACTAATAGTTTTTTATTAATAGGTTAGCAGATAGTGCATTTTCACTTGTTTTGAAAGCTTTTAATATCCCAGATTCAGAGTCTGAAATGATTTCAAATGAATTTTTAGAAAAAAGACTCACCGATTTATTTGAAAACATGAAAACTTATGTAGAAAATCGTGTTGATGCTGAAATAATGACTATTTCAAAAATTCAATATTTAAAATTAAGAGTTCCTCTACAGAATTTTAAAGATCTACAATTAACATTGGAATATGAAAAAAATACCACAGGAATAGTTTCGCTCGAAACTAGAGTTAGTATATCAAGTGCATACTGGATTCTTTTAACCCAATTGGAAGAGGCAATCATTGAATTTGGTCACGAGAAGCGTATTTACCAAACTAATTTATTGTATTTGGAGAGTTCTTTGCTATATGCCGTTGCTTTAAAAGGTATTAGTCTATTAATAAATTTTTTTTTTTTTTTTTTTTTTCAAAATATTAATTAATTACCATAATTTCTTAAAACTTAGATGGAATTAATACCGGATATGATATGGGTTTACCAAAATATATTCTCAATAATACCGAAGCTGGAAATAATAGAATTATAGATAAGTTTGATGAATTAAGACAAAATGTAACTATAAAAATAAAACAAAAAAAAAAATTAAATAAAAACTAATATATATATATAGATTTTAAAAAGATGGCCAAGAATGATCAATGATATATTAGTTTTCCAAGGCGAAATTGATAAATTAAAAAAACAACAAGAAAAAGATAAAAGAAGAGATACAGATGTGGATAGAAGTACCTTTAAAATTCCTTCAAAGGGTGAATATATATCTTCATTTTATTTTTCCAATAGAACACTTTATCCATACATGACGTGAGTAAACAATTAAAACAAATATACTTAATTTTTTTTTTTTACTAATCGTTTAAAAAATAAAAAAAAAGTTATTTTGTAACAGAGTTTTCAACCTGGGAGCAACATGGTTCACAGGATACTCAATCAATAAGAAAATTCTATGTTTTAAATGTTACTAGCCCTAAAAATTCAATATATGTTCTTGACCCAATATCAATGAGAATTGGTGCAAGTGAAAAAAAAAATGGTCCTTTTGATTATGGTGATGATAGGTATTTTGTTGGCCCTCAATATATTAAATACTCATTACCATTCACAAAAATTGAACAAAAAAATGATTTTTTAACAGGTTTAAATGGTAATTTATTATATATATTTTTTTTTTTCAACAATTCATATTAACCTAAAATATTTTTTTATAGGTTTTTTAAATGATAATAAAAAGAAATACAATTCTCATTCAATTAAATTAAGCTTCAACGACACCAGTCTTAAGAATAATATCACATTCAGATGTATTTATACAGATCCAACCGAATATTATGATGATTTTAAACCAATAACTTATAATAATGATTATATTTATCTCGGTTATGGTATTTATAATAATCCATATGAATTTGAGTCCGGATTGGATTCTAATTTTGATATTGGATTTTATGGAAGAAGTGGAGAAGTTTTAAGCCCAACAATCAAAAAATCAGGTGGTGAAAGAATAGATTTGACTGAAAGATTAAGTCGTGTCAGTGGAAGAAAAATGTATGTATTAGGAACTTACGATTTTTCGAATCATACTGGCGATATTGTCATTGAGGTGAAACCAAGTAACAGCCTTTTGTTTAAATTCGTTTTTGTTGCTTTCGAAATTATTGTTTAAAACTATTGGTGTCAAAAAAAAAAAAAATTAAATAAATAAAAAAAAAAAAAAAATAACTCGGGTTATTTTTTTCTTTAAACTATTTATAGATTATAAAAATAATCTATATCGATTCAATTTTTCATATTTTATCCATAACATCTAAATTCATTAAGACAAAGGGTATTATTAGATAAAAAGAGTTTTTTTGAACAATTCAATTTAAATCTAGGTTAAATTTACCTGTTCTATAACTAATTGTAATGAACTAATATATCATATTTGGAGGTTTAATAAGGTCAGGTTAGAAAAGGTAACTTGAGATGAATAAATATCGAATATTCCCTTTTGTTGTAATGGTCCTACGATGTTAAAAGATAAAATTTTATTTCATTTTTTTTTTTTTTTATTTTTTTATTTTTTTTTTTAATTTCCTTTATTCTAAAAAAAAAGCACAAAAATGAATTTCCAAGAATGAAATGTTAATAGTTGTGTAATCTGTACACAAATGAGAAATAATGTGTCGTGTGGTTGGTAGTTTTTGATGTTAATTACAAATAATGATATTTGATACCGGTGTTAACACTTAAAGTGGCACCGGAACAACTCCAAAAACATGAAGTAAATTTGTCATTATCATATAACATCCTCATTGGTGTAGTCGGTAACACTCTAGTCTTTCACACTGGTACCTCGGGTTCGATTCCCGAATGGGGAGCTTTTTAATGTATTCTTCTGATATTAGGTCGTGGGTTCGACTCTCGATTCCCTTTAATGCACGATGGAACCCAATCCGGGGGCTGAGCGTAGTGGTTCCACGCTGAATCACAAGCCTCCGTGGTCAAGACCTTGGGATCGAGTCTTGGTCATACCTCGAAGTAACGTGGCCATAATTAAACCCTCATTATTGGAGGCTATATGTAGTGGTTCTGCGCTGAATCACACAGTCTCCGTGGCCTTGGTTCGAGCCTTAGGTCATACCACGAAGTAACGTGGCCATAAATAACACACCTCATAATCAACCGGAAAAAAGCTCGACTTCCAAAAAACAACAACAAAAAAAAAAAAAAACATGGTGATCAGAAATTCTAATCCCAATAATATTAAAAAAAAAAAAAAAAAAAAAAAAAAAAAGGAACCCAAGGAGACAAAGCCGTTATTGAGGTCAAAGATGGAGATTTGATCAGTGCGGGGATCATTCAAGTGTGGAAAAAATATGTAAAAAAATTGTAATTGATTTTAAAATTTTTTCAATAATTAAATTAATAATTATTGGTAATTTATTATTTTAATAAAGTAATTATTGTTTTCTAAATAAAGTTCTTTTTTGATTTCTAAACTCAAATTCATCTCTACCAACTAAAATATCTACAGCTTTTAAAATTGTAAAATGATCTAAACCAGAACGGGATAGTTGAAATCGTACATCTTTAATTCTAATACTTGAGCCAATGGGTACTCTATCTTTTAGGAATTTTTCAGCGGCTCTAATATTTTCCAAACGCTCAGGAGTTAGAGTTTCATTTACAGTATTGTTTGTGGTGATTGCATCAAATGTAGAGATATCAAATAAACGAATTGCTTCCTTTGCATGCTCATTTGTTGCAATTGGAGATAGGGACATTTTTGCTAATGATTCAGAGATACGAATAATGGCCTCTAATTGACGAACAGTGATTGGAATTGCATTTTTTTTTTTCTTTCTTTCAGCCTCACCAGCATTGCCACCGGTGTGATAGCCATTGTTAATCATTTCCTGTTCTTTTGATTTTGCACGTACTGAAACGTAATGATTTTTTAAAGTTGTGACAGCATCCTCTGATAAACGTGGACTAATTCTTGAACGAGCATATGCGATATATTTTTTCAAGTATTGAATGGTGACTTCGTTTTCACTGATATGACTATCATCTACGACCGTGTTTGAAAGATCATATGCATTATTACCAGCACCTCCACTTCCACCACCACGACTTGATTTCTCGTGAATATTGATAACATGCTTTGAGATTATGAAATCACGTTTCTCATTCTTTGGATCCTTCACAATGAAAATTAGATCAAAACGTGAAAGAATAGTCGATTGGAAATTGATGTTGTCATCAGCAGCATCATTGTAACGACCATAGACAGGATTGGCAGCGGCTAATACCGATGTTCTACTATTTAAGATGGTGGTAATACCAGCTTTAGCAATGGAGATAGTTTGTTGTTCCATAGCCTCATGAATCGCAACACGATCATCGACGTTCATTTTATCAAACTCATCGATACAAACAACGCCACCATCAGCAACAACCATTGCGCCACCCTCAAGATAATATTCGCCGGTTGAAGGTTCACGAATAACCGATGCAGTTAAACCTGCAGCACTACTACCCTTACCACTGGTATAAACTGAGATGGGTGCAACCTTTTCGACAAACTTCAATAGTTGTGATTTTGCTGTGCCAGGATCACCCAATAACAATAGATTTATATCACCTCTTAGTCTCATTTTATCTGGTAATTTCTTTGAACTACCACCAAATAGTTGACAACTAATTGCACGTTTAATATCATCATGACCATAGATTGAAGGTGCGATTGAGCTGGCTATAATGTTTCTAAGATCTTGTCTTCTGGAGAAAACTTTGAAAGATTGCTCTTCAGATGGTGTAAAATGCATAGAATCACGACCTGCATTATCCGAGGTAATACCCAACACTCTTAAATAGTTTGTACGAATTGTGCCACCAGCAATCTCTTTTCTTTTACCACCAGCACCCTCAAAAATACCTAATACTCCCAACACTTTGATACGAGTACCCGGTGTAATTTTATCAGCTAAACTCTTATCCAATGAAAGAATGATATGACGTGGCATCTCACCTGTTGGAATTGTCTCTGGTGATTCTTGAAGTTTTAAAATCTGTTGATTTACAAATGTAGATTGATCTGATAATACAACGTATGGATTGTTTGGACATTGTTTACCTGCATCATTAGATCCTCTCTCACATTGTTGTGGTAGCACTGATGATACAATACCAGGTCTAATATGTAGATTTTGTGTATTTTGACAATTTTTACATTTCACTACCATAGTTGCCGGCTTTGGTTGTGTCCTGCTCGCCGATATCACTATACCTTGAACTTTAACTAATTTACTAATTAATCCTGCCCTTAAATATCTAATAGGCTCGGGATTAGCTGTACTTTTAAATAATATTTGAAAATCCTCATCAACTTGATCTGTATTATAATTCATTTCTTTAATAATATCTTTAATTGAGTCTTCAAACTATTTATTTTTTTGTGTTAGATATATTGAGATAGAGATATATATAATATATGGAGAGAAAGAGAGGATGTGTGTAGAATAGTAGATAAAAAAAAAATCAATACTTTACAGGTGGCATTAATTCATTTGGTGATGAAATGAAACGACCAGATAATTCTTGATTAAAATCTGTTAAATGATCAATACTAATTTCAATATAATGCCAACCCAAATTATAATGTTGTCTTAATTGCTCTTTATATATGAATACATTGTCTTGGTCTTTCCATTCGTTGATAAATCTTTTAAACAAATCACGAACACTTGTATCCTCAACAAATCCATTTTTTTTACCTCCACCTTTACCTCCACCACCACTAACTGTTACATTTCCTTCATCAAATCCTGACATTCCAATTTATATTAAATATTTTATTTTTATTTTTACAGTTAAAAAAAGGCAGATATTTGTTGCGCCTTTTTCTTTATTTGAAAAAAAAAAAAAAAAAAAAAATTTAAAAAAAAAATTTTACAAAAAAAGCGGGAGAGAAATAAGAGTTTTGAAAAAAAAAAAAATAATAAAAAAATAATAAAAAAATAATCTTTTAAGTTTTAGTTTATTATACCTTACTAGCCCAGAAAAGTAAAATAAAAATAAAAATAAAATAAAATAAAATAAAATAAAAATAAAAATAAAAATAAAATAAAATAAAATAAAATCATTGTTTTATGTTAATATAAATTTAAAATTCTTGTATTCTGTTTGGAATCTATGAAACTAAAAAAAGAAACAAATAATTTTTGTTTTTATAACGCCTTTCAGAAGAACTAAAATTTTTCAAATTATAAAATATCTTAAAAATCGATAAATTCTTAGAAAGAAATTGGTAAAAAAAATTTTATTTTTTTATTTTTTTTTTCATCCAACACAAAGCATAATTTTTTTTTTTTTACATAAACTATTTTTTATTTTTTTTTTTCATTTCATTTCATTTCTTACTAAAACTAATTGTAAGTTAAACTTCTTTTTTTTCTTTTTTTTTTTTTTTTTTTATTTTTTTCTCCAACGGTTCTTACTTTTTTTTTTTTTTTTTTTTTTTTCAAATTTTTTGTTTTTTTTTCAAAAAAATCTAATAGATAAACAAACATGCCACCAAAAAAGAGACAATTGTCACAAAGTGACGAAGAAGTAAAAAACACCACAACCACAACCACAACCACAACCAAAACTTCACCCACTGAAATATTTGATGGAATTATATTTTGTTTTTCAGGCACATTTTCAGTAACACAAGGTGAATTAATTAAAAAAGTTGAGAACTGTGGTGCATCAACATCAAAAACATGCACAGCAAAAGTTACACATTTAGTTTCAACTGTTGATGATTTTAAAAAGAATGGTTCAGCAGTTTCAAAAGCACTCAAATCAGGTATACCAATTGTAACTGAGGGTTTTATTACTAAATCAATTGAAGCTTCAAAGAAATTGGAAGAAAAAGATTTCTCACTTTCATCTTCAAACGACGACGATGATGAAGAGGAAGAGGAGGAGGAGGAAGAAGAGGAAGAAGTTGCAAAGCCAGCCAGAAGAACATCAAAAAAACCAGCTGCAAAGAAATCTGAAGAGGAAGAAGAGGATAAAAATAAACTTACAACTCGTTCAACTAAAAAAACTAAAACCGGTGAATCTGAAACTGAAACTAAAACTACTTCTGAAGAATTCTCCTCTGACCTTGACGATAGTAGCAGTGAATCCGAAGACGAAAAAAATCATATCAGTGTTAAAATTAAAGGTAAAGCTGCAAATGATCCACATTTCCCAGATTCGAATGTAAGTTTTTTTTTCGATCATCTATAGTCAAGATCAGTTCTTTTTTAATAACCTATATACTTATTTTATTTCGTTTGAAAAAAAAAAAAGTTTCACGTTTATGATAATGGTAAAGATGTTTATGATGCAACATTAAATCAAACAGAAATTTCTCAAAATAATAATAAGTTTTATATTGTTCAGCTTTTAGAAGCGGACGATGGTAGTTCATATTCAGTATGGAATCGTTGGGGTAGAGAAGGTTTGAAGGGACAAAGTGCAAGAAAAGATTTTGGAAAAGGTGGTTTAGATCAAGCTATTACATTGTTTTGCAGCAAATTTTATGAGAAAACAAAAAATATCTTTTCCAACAGAGCCAATTTCAAAAAGGTTGCAGGTAAATATGATATGATTGAATTGGATTATAGTACCGACTCTGATCCACCAAAGAAAAATAAAGAAGATGGTGCATCTAAAAAAGTTGTCGAACACAAAAAAGAATGTTCATTGGACGATAGAGTGCAAGAATTGATAAAGTTGATTTTTGATGTTAAAATGATGAAGAGAACAATGACTGAAGCTAAATTTGATCTCAAGAAAATGCCATTAGGTAAACTTTCAAAGAACCAAATCACCAAAGGTTACTTAGTATTGAAACAAATTGAAGATGTTATGGCTGGTAAGAGTGGTGAAAGTTTATCAACTCTCTCTAGTAGATTCTATACAATCATTCCACACGCTTTCGGTATGTCTGTTCCGCCAGTAATCAATACCAATCAAATGTTGATCGAAAAGATGAATATGCTTCAAAATCTTGCTGATATTGAAATCGCCACAACCATTATCAAGGACAGTGAAACTGATGAGTCAAACATTTTGGAATCACATTATGCTAAATTGAAAACCAATATCGAACCACTCGACCAACAATCTGAAGAATACAAAAATATTCTTTTGTACATAAAAAATACTTACCAAGGTGCAAAGAAACCAACCATTGTAAACATTTTCAAGATTGACCGTGATGGTGAATCTGATCGTTATAAAACTAAAAAACATCTTGGTAATAGAAAACTCTTGTGGCACGGTTCTCGTTTAACAAACTACGTCTCTATTATATCACAAGGTTTAAGAATTGCTCCACCTGAAGCCCCAGTTTCTGGTTATAGATTTGGTAAAGGTGTTTATTTTGCTGGTAAGTGAAGTGTAATAAAATATTTTACATATATATGTATATATATAGATTTACAATTAATACTAATATTTATATTTATTTATTTTAGATTGCATGTCACTTTCTGCAAATTATTGTAGAACATCGGGTTCAAATGATTTTTGTATGTTACTTGGTGATGTTGCATTAGGTAAAACTGCAGATTTATCAAGAGATACCTATATGGAGAAACCACAACCAAACTCTCATTCAACTTGGGCTTTGGGTACTGTCGAACCAAATCCAAAAGAAATTTTCACTGACGCAGAAGGCTGTGTAATCCCTTATGGCCAAATGATTCCATCTCCACACAAAGGTGTTTCTTGTTATGAACACCAATATGTTGTTTATGATGTTGCTCAAGTTCACTTGAAATATCTTTTACAATTAAAAAATTAGTTATATATTCACATATTATATAATTGTATAATAATAATAATAATAACCAAAATTAGAAAATAAAAAAAAAAATTTGTTATCCCATTTTAATAAATTATTATTTTACAATAATTTTTTACATTGTATTTTAATTATTATTTTTATTTTTAATTTTTTTTTAAACTTTAATTTCTTCTTCTTGTCTGTTTAACTCAGTTCCTTCAGTTGAAGATACTAATGCATTTGAAGAAGAAGAAGCAGCAGTGTTATTACTATCATTTTCAATATTAATAGTTGTGGTTGTAGTGGTTGCAGTTTGTGTTGTTGACACTACCGAAGAACTTGAACTGTTGGCATTATTTTCAATACTAATTGATGTTGTTGAAATTGTTGCTGTTTCAGTTGTTTCAGTTGTTGTAGTTGTTGAGGTTTGTTCTTGTTGTTTCTTGGCTTCTTGTTCTTTAAGAATTTCTTCTCTATATAACTCAACCATTTTTTTATCTAACTCACGAGACTAATTAATCATCATTATTGATTTTTTTATTTTTAATAATTAAAAATGTTAATATTAATAAAATATTAGTTGTGGATAATAATTAGTGAAAGACTGTTGTTGTGTATGAAAATTATAGTGTCAAAAAAAAAAGATTTTTTTTTGAAAATATCTTTTTTACTCGCATGAAAAATATTGTGCAGATCAAAAAAAAAAAAAAAAAAAAAAAAGTGGCATATGAAAAAAAGATTAGGGAATTCATACCTCATCATATCTACTCTTATATAAATCTAAAACATATTTTTCAATTTTCTTTTGGAAACCTAATACTGAAACCAATAGTTCAACAGTACCTGTTTGGGTGAATTGACACCAATTTGGATTCTCTGGATGAACTTCATAAACTGTAATATCAAGCATCTTTGCTTTGGTACTTAATGTTTCATTGGTTGTTTTAATAGTAATCTTTCTATTAACTTTATCATGATATGATTCTTCAATAAATACTGAATATTTAATATCAAAAAGCTATAAAAATAAATAATAAATAGTTTTATTATAAAATAAGTAAGTATATTATTTTATTATTATTTATTTTTATTTTTATTTATTTATTTAATTAAAAAATAATTACAGTTTTAAACCAACCTGGAGCGTCAACTTCTAATTTTGTTTTTCTAATTCTTTTTTCATTGCCATTTTCCTCTGTAATTTGTTCAATAATTTCAGAATCTATGATGAATGGAAATAACGGGTGATTTGGGAATCTTTTATTATAAACTTCCCAATAGAATTCTAATGGACATTCGTATGTATATGCTGGAAATGTATGAGATGCTGGCATTTTTTTTTTTTTTTTTTTTTTACTATTGTTAAATTGAAATATCTAGATTTTTATTCCTATGTGGTTTTTTTATTTTTATTTATTTACAATTATAGTTTTTACACAATTTATTTTTTAAAAAATAAAATAAAATAATAATAATAATGATAATAATATAATTATATAAAATACAATAATGGTAATAATAGAAAGGTAATATATAATGGTTATGGTGGTGAAAATAAAAAATTATTTTGAATTTTTTTTTATTATTTTTAATTTTTTTTTTTTTAATTTTTTTTATTTTAAAATAATTTTTTTTTTTTTTTTTTTTTTTTTTTTTTTTTTTTTTTTTTTTACCATGATTATTTTTTTTTCGTTTCTGTCAGATTTCATTTACCCCCAACATTTTTTTTGTATAGATATTTTTAATTTATTTTAAATTTTTGATTTTTTTTTCTTTACTATTTGGGAAGGTTAAAAAAAAATAGAAAATATAATAAATAATAAAAAAATAATAAATAATAAATTTATTAACACAAACAATGACAAATACAAAAAAATTAAAACAAAAAAATAATGAAAAAGTTAATAAAGTAAAAAAAACAAATATTAATAATGACAAACAAAAAAAAATTAATAATAGCAATAACAAAAAAATAATTAAAAATAGTAAAAACAATAATAATAATAATAATAATAATAATAATAATAATAATAATAATAATAATAATAATAATAATAATAATAATAATAATAATAATAATAATAATAGTAAAAAAAATAATAATAATAATAATAATAATAGTAATAATAATAAATTAAAAAAAATTGAAAATAATAAATCATTAAAAGTTATATCATCAAAAAATAGTAATATATTAGATAATTTAAAAGAAAATAACAATAATAATAACAATAAAAATAAAAATGATAATTTAATTATCAAAGAGCAAAATAAAGAAGAAATTACAAATGAGGAAGATGATGAAAAATATAATTTATGGAATCCAAAACCAACTTCATCATCATCATCATCATCATCATCATCGTCATCATCATCAAAGAAAACCACTGATTTACAAAATGAAATGAGTGAAAAACTTAAAGGTAGCAGATTTAGATGGTTAAATGAAACATTATATACATCACATAGTAAAGACGCATTTAAAGAGTTTTCAGAGGACAAATCATTATTTGATCAATATCACAGTGGTTTTAAATCACAAGTTGAATCATGGCCAATCAATCCATTGGATTTAATCATCAATGATCTATCAGCAATTAAACAGAGAAAGAATATCGCAGATTTAGGTTGTGGTGAAGCTAAATTAGCTGAACGTTTACAACACAAACATACCATTCAATCATTTGATTTGGTAGCAATTAACGATCGTGTAACCGCTTGTGATATCTCAAATTTACCATTAGAAAATGAATCTATTGATATCGCTGTATTCTGTTTAAGTTTGATGGGTACTAATTTCATTGATTTCGTTGTTGAGGCTGAACGTGTTTTGGTAAAAGGTGGTCTTTTAAAAATAGCTGAAATCGAATCAAGAATCACCAATATCAATACCTTTACAAATGAAATTCAACAACATGGTTTCAGTTTGGTCAGAAAGAATGAACAAAATCAATACTTCACTTTATTTGAATTTACAAAATTAAAAAAGAAAGATCAACAATTCATTAATAGTTCAAAACAATATCAAAAATTAAAAAAAAAATATGGAAATGATGATCCAGTTTTAAAACCATGTTTATATAAAAAAAGATAAAAAATAAAAAATAAAAATAAAAATAAAAAAAAATAAATTAAATAATTTTCTTTTTTATGTATTTGATTATTAATTTGAAAAAAAAAAAAAAACAGATAATTTCAAAGAATTTAGTTTAATTTTCCTTCTTTTTCTTTGATTATTAATTTTAAAAAAAGTATGTACTCTAGTGTATTAATTTTTACTATACAGTTTATTTTTTTATTTTTATTTGATTTTTTTTTCCTAATAAAATTTATTAATTTGAACTTTAGAATCGGATAAACCACACATTAAAATATTATCAGTAAATTTTAAACAACTAATACTACTATTGAAAGAGAATAGCTCTTTGCTTTGATCAGAATCATAATTTAAATTCCACCAACGAACGGATTGATCATTAGAACCAGTGATAAGAGTAGTGCCATCCCATTGAAGACAACGTACAGAGCCATTATGGCCACGAAGAGTTGATATATTACAATTTTTCGAACGAAGATCCCAAACTCTAACTGTTGTATCATCGGAACCAGTAACTAAAACATTACCATTGAATTGTAAAGCTCTGACACCTTCATTATGACCAGAGAGAATTTGGATTGGTTGGGAAGTATTTAAATCCCATACTCTGACAACACGATCACTTCCACCACTCATCAATATATTACCATAAACTTGAAGACATGTTACACATGATTGATGTTTGAATGTATGTGTAGAAGAGAGATTATGATTTCTATAACGTGTTGAGGTTTTATCATTAACCGATACGATATTGGTATGAACATGATCGGGTTCATTAATATCTGGTAAACTTGTAAATGAATTGTTCACAGCGAATGGATCATTGATAACATTATCTTGAAGAGCATCATCACCCTCTTCAGAGTCAGGTATTTCGGTTGTGTCATTAATAATATCAGCAATATTCCAAACTTTTACAGTTGAATCGGAGGAACCTGAAATGATTTGATCACCAATTTGTTGTAAACAGAAAACATCGAAATTATGAGCACGAGTAGTAAGAATACCTTTTGATTGACCTTTTTCCAAATCCCAAATTCTAATTGAATTATCTAAACTACCAGTAGCCATAATATTATTCTTTACATCTAAACATTGAATAGGATAATAATGTCCAGCTAATGTGAAACGACATTTCTTGGTTTTAGTATCCCATACTTTTGCACTTTTATCGAATGAACCAGTATAAACTCTTTCGTCATCTAAATGTAATGCCCAAACAGTACCTGTATGGCCAATTAAATGAGCTTCTTTAAATCTATCACCTTTCCATCTTGATTCTCTATCGTGCTGTTGTTTGAAAATATCTCTCCAATTTAATTGACTAGATTTCTCGGATTTCTTCAATACCAATTCACGATTTGGGTAAACTTGAAAATAATTTTGATAAACTGTTTTCCATAATATCTCTTCACGTGTAATTAAATACCATTCACTACAAACGAATTGAATCGATAAAACATCTTGAAATGGTAAATATGATATAATCTTCATTGTAATTTCAATCGGTAAGATACTAATGAATGTGGTTTTCTTTAATGGATTAAATTTATTTGGTAATAATAAATTCTTTATTATATCTTTAAATTTAATTGATGATTCTCTTTTTTTATGATGATTTGAATTGGATGAAGATGATAAATGTGAAGATGAAGATTTAAAAGTTGGTGAGGATAATGGTGATCCAATCTTTTTAGAAACATTTCTTTTATTTGGAGCTGATGTTTGTTGTTGAATTGCATATTGTGGACCCCATTTATCTCTAAATACTATCTCTTTATATTTATCTTGATACTCTTCTTCTTCATATGAGTTTTCATATGGAAAACTATCAAAGTGATAATTCGATTGATTTGAATATTTTTGAAAATCTGGACCTAACATTTTTTTTTATATAATGTATATTTTGTAATAAAATAGTGTTTATAGTAATAAATAAAAATTTAAATGTTTTTTTTTTTTTTTTTTATAGTACAGAATTTAAAAAAAATAAAGAAATTTTTTTTATAGTAATAATATTAAAATGAAATTAAATAATAAAATGAATGAATTGAAATAATAAAATAAATTTAATAAAACAAATATCTGAGTTTTTATATTTTTTATTTTTTTTTTTTAATTTTTTTTTTATTATTTTTTTTTTTTATTTTTTTTTTGTTTTTTTTTGTTTTTTTATTTTTTATTTATTATAATTATTTTATTTGTTGTTTTTTTTTTCAAAAAAATAAAATAAAAAAAAATAATGGCATGTACAACTGTGATGGAATACTGAAATTTTAATGCTATGGGTAGTTTAATTTATTTACTGTTTTTTTTTAAAATTTAAAAAAAAAACCTTTTTTGCTCAATTAAAATTTAATTGTTTGTTTGTTAAATATGAGTACACACAGATGTAACGACGAGAATTGTGGTATGTGTGGTTAAAAAATTTTTTTTTTTAATAGATCCAATATTGGTTCTTTTTTTTGAAAATGAATGAATTTTGTAATTCTTTTATTAAATCTTTAATAGCGATAAATGAGTTATGTTTAACCGTTATGTATTGTTATCTTTTTTTTTTTTTTTTTATAAATTAATTTTTTTTTTCTTGTTTTTAATTGTACAAAGTATTATTTTTATGTGCATATGGAAAAACAAAATATTTTAGAAAAAAAAAAAAAAGAAAGAAATGGTTTAAATAAAAAATGAAATTTGGTTGGAAATTTCAAACTAATAATATAGATTTACAATAATTATGGTTTTTTTAATAAAATTCTTTGAGAGTAAAAAAAGCAGAAATCTTTGAATTAAAAAAAAAAAATTTTTAGTAAATAAAGTTAAAAAATATGGTTAATCTTGTATTGGTTTTATTTTTTTAAATTTTTATAAAAAACATTTATTTAATATAAAATAAAAAGATACTATTTTAATAGTAAAATAAATACTCTTTTCTTTTTAAAATGATGCTATATATAAATAAATAAATAAATAAATAAATAAATAATTAATAGATTAATAAAAAAAATTTGAATGAGATGATTTTTTAGTAAATAAAAAGAAATGAAAGAAAAAAAAATTAACATCCAATTTTAAGTATTTTCTTAATTCATCATTTTTTCACAATTAGTAATCATAATACCTTCTTTGGTTTTGTTCATTTTCTTTTTTATTTTTTTTAAAATATTTTTTTTTATTTTTTTTTATTTTTTTTTAATATTTTTTTCCAACACACTTTATTAGTAAATTTAAATTTCCTTTTTATTTTTTTGGTGAAAAGCCACCACGTAAAATATTATATAGACACAAATTATTTTTTTTTTTTTTTTTTGTTCTCAAATGAATAAAAAGTTTAGAGTAATCATTTTTAATAATAAAATTGTTTTTTTTTTCTTCATATAAGGAATATTAAATTATTAATTTGGAATTCAAAAAAAAATTAAAGAAAATACCAAATATTCCCAGTTAAAAAAAAAAACCATTATATTATTTTTGAAAAAAAAATTTCTAAAAGAAGGGAATCCCTTAATTTCTCTGTGCTTTAAGTTTTTTTTTTTTTTTTTTTATTATATTATTATAACAATTTATTTTTTAAAATTTTTTTTTTTTCTAATTGGTTTTTTTAGTTTGGACTGTTTTATCAGTTGGGTCTAAATTAGACCAGAGTAATTTTTTGAATTGACCTTTAAAAGCTGAAACAATCATAGATGAACCAACACAGAATGGTACTAAATATAATAATGCAGGCTATTTATTATTAAATAAAAAATGAAAATAAAAAATATATTAATATCACAAATAGTAAAATGAAAAATTGTTATAATAATTGGGGCGAAAAAAAAAAAAAAAACCAATACATACTTGAGCAGCTTTAAAAGTGTGCATAACGAAAATTGTAGTGAATAAACCTAAAGCATAAGCAATTAAAGTGGAGTTGAAATAAGTTTTTTTCATTGGACCTTTTGATTTGCTTTCTTGATGAATATGTCTATCGAAACGTAATAATAAAGCGATAAAGATACCTGGTAAAACAATATCACCCAAACCTAACATTGAAAATTGATAAACATCTGCAAAAATATCTTTTGGGAAAAGTAATTTAATTGGTGCATCAAAACTTTTAGCTACTGTAACCATAACATCTGTACCAAATACCCAAAAGATATCATAAAAGAATAAACCAACCTAAAAAAAAAAAAAAACAATTAATATTAATTATTTTTATTACTTATAATAATAATTATTATTAATATTTATAAAAAAAAAAAAAAAATACATACTAATAACATAACACCAACTGAATATTCACTTAAACTAATGAAACTAATACCTTGAATTGAAAAAGTGAGACCAAAAATATTATTTGCTATCCAATGTTTAGTTTTGATATACCAAAGTGAGAAACCAGCGGCAATGATGAAAGAGACGATTTCGTAAATGTCAATTTTAACATCCTTTGCATCTGTGATGAATTTAATGGTTGGAATTTTAAAGGAGATCAATGGTTTAACCTCTTTTTGTTTCTTATTTTTACCATTGCCACTTGATCCAACTAACACATATTTAAATAATGATGATAATACATTTGTCATTGCAAATGCTCCAATCAATAAAAAGTAATATGATAAAATTAAATTGATTAAATCTTTATCAAAAAATTTGAAACATAAGTATAAACCAAATAAAAATACACTACCAATAATTGGAAATGTGTATGCATCGCTCATACTCATTGACTCACTCTAAACATTATTATAATTATAATAATAATAATAGTAATAATAATAATAATAATAATAATAATAATAATAATAATAATAATAATAATAATAATAATAATAATAATAATAATAATAATAATAATAATAATAATAATAATAATAATAATAATAATAATAATAATAATAATAATAAATTAGTATATTATAAAAAAATAAAGAATAATAATAAAAATATTTACTTTTGTTTCTTTTAATGATAAGAAAGAACCAATATAGATTGGAACAATTGCCATAATCCAAATACTAATATAGGCAATTAATAATCCATTATCGGGGATAGTTAAATCCATTTTTAAGTTTTTAAAACTCTCTATGACTGCTTCCATTTTATTACTTTTTTTTTATAAATATATATATAGAATTTTCAAAAAATTAAAAAATTTGAAAATCACAAAGTAAAAAAAAAAAAAAAAAAAAAAAAATTTCAAAATTAAAAAAAAGGATGAGCTGTTTTAAAAAAATAAAAAATAAAAAATAAAAAATAAAAAAATTAAATTGTCATGACGCACCAAAGACTTTTTACATACACCCAAGATTTTATTACCAATTATTTTAATTCTTTTCATCTTTCATCATTAATTTTTTATTTTTTTTTTCTTTTACAAATAATGTTTTTATTTTGAAATAAAAATTCCTCTCTTTATTTTTTTTATATTTTTGGAAGAGATAAAAAAGAAAAAGATAAAAAAGAAAAAGATAAAAAAGAAAATTTAAGATAAAAAAAAAAAAAAAAAGTTCAAGGAACTTGGAAAGTTCATTTTGGCGTTTAATTTTTTTTTTTTTTTTTTTTTTTTTTTCTATATGTACATTATTTATTTTTTTTTTTTTTTTTTTACAAGCTTTCTTCTTCTTCAACATTAGTTTCATCAAAAGCTTTCTTTGCTTTCTTTAATTCTTCATTCATTCTTAATAATTCTATAACTCTGTAATATTTCTTTGGGTCTTTTCTTACAAGGAAAACCAAATCCTCCGTTTGAAATTTACCTCTTTTATTTGAAACTTGTGCTGCTTTTAATGTCATTTCCTGTATAAATTCAAAAACTAACTCTTCTAATAAATCTATTGATTCATGTAATGGTTCTCTAACATCTCCAAATCCAAACATCATATGTTTTACTTTTATGTATATATTATAACAAAAAAAATATTAGTTTTTTTTTTTTTTCTTTCTTTTCTATTTATCCTTTAAAGGGAAAAATATAAACCTCATTCACAATAAAAAAAACCGAAAAAAATAAATAATCTTTTAGGGAAAATTCAAAATTCAAAATATGTATACACATACATTCTTTTGAAAACATTCTTTTTCTTTTTGTTGACATTTTATAGTTTTTTTATTTGTTTACTTGAACAACCACAAAACGCGTTATTTAAAAAAAAAAAAAAAAAAAAAATTTTGAGAAATATGAAATTAAAAAAAAAAAAATAAAAAAAAATAAAAAAAAAATAAAATAAAATATAAAAAAAAGATTTTTTTGAATTAATTAAAATAATTTTCATTTTCAAAAAAACACCGAAAAAGAAAAGATAAATTAATTAATAATAAATTAAATAAATAAACTAAATAATGTTATCTTCAATTTATAGTTATTTTAATACAGAAGATAACAAACAAAATGATAATCAAAATAATAATATAATAGAACAAACAGTATTTCATTCAGGTATATCTAATGGTATAATTGAAAGTGTTGGTAATACACCATTAATTAGAATTAAAAGTTTATCAGAGGCAACAGGATGTGAAATATATGGTAAAGCAGAATTTATGAATCCAGGTGGTAGTCCAAAGGATAGAGTTGCAAAAGAGATTATATTGGATGGCGAAAAGAATGGACAATTGAAAATAGGCTCAACGATTGTTGAAGCTACTGCTGGAAGTACTGGTATTTCATTGACAATGTTAGGTAAATCCAGAGGATACAACGTACAATTATTTATACCAGATAATGTATCGAAAGAGAAAGTTGAACTCTTGGAGATGTTAGGTGCCGAAACAAAGATTGTACCAATCGTTGGTATGAACAATGCCAACCATTTCATGCATTGTGCCTATCAGAGATGTTTAGGTGACGATATGGCATTCTATGCCAACCAATTCGATAATCTCTCAAATTTTAATGCACACTATAATGGTACTGCTAAAGAGATTTGGGAGCAAACTAAAGGTGATGTCGATGGATTCGTCGCTGCAGCAGGTACAGGCGGTACAGTTGCTGGTATAAGTAGTTATTTATATGAGAAGAATCCAAACGTTGCCAATTGGTTAATTGATCCACCAGGTTCAGGTCTATATAGTTTGGTAAACACTGGTGTAATCTTTCATCCAAAGGATAGATTAGTCGTTGAAAAACTTGGACCACGTTCATTCTATGAAGGTGTTGGAGTCAATAAAAAAACTGAAAACTTTAATAAAGCCAAATTGCATGGCGCTTTTAGTGGCACAGAACAGGAAGGTGTCGATATGGCTCATTATTTATTAAAACATGATGGTTTGTTTTTAGGTGGCTCTTCGGCTTTAAACTGTTGTGGCGCTGTAAAATTAGCTCGTAAATTAGGTCCTGGTAAAACGATTGTAACCGTTTTATGTGATTCTGGTCATCGTTACACAAGTAGATTATATAGTAAATCTTGGTTAAAAGATCATAATTTTCAAGTTTCTGATTTATCAAATTTAAATTTTGTAAAATAAAATAAAATAAAATAAAAATAAAAGGTTGACAATAATTTTTTAAAATTAAAAATATAATTTATAATATGAAACAATATTATTTTTTTTTTTTTTTATTATAAAGATTAATATTTTTTTTTTTCCTAAGATACAGAAACAACGCCATAAAATGAAAAACCAATAACTACCAATGTTGTTAAAGTGATGATTATAATTGAGTAGATTGAAGGCCTCATATAACCTTTTTTAATATATTTTATAACGAGTCTACATCTTGTCATACCAACAGCAACTAAAACAACACCAAATAAAAAATAAGATCCCGTTACAATGATTGTTGAAGTGGAGAATCCTAATTTGGAGATTAAGCCAACACCTAACCCCATTATAGCCATACCGGTTCTAGCATAACCAGCTAATGATCTATCGATGGCACAAATATCCTCTCTAATGAGTTCAATATCATCCATTTCCATCAATAATTTCGGTGGGATAACATATCTTTTAGCCTTTTCAATCTTTGCTGTCGATTTCTTTAATATTGTTGACTTTATTGAACTTGAAGAGGATGATAATGATGATTTTGATGATTTAATAGAACCATCGGACATTGAAGTTAAGTGTTTTTTCTTTTTAATTTTTGAAAAATCTTTTAATTCAATTCCTTCTTTTTTTTCAACAATTTCTTCTAATTCTTCGAGTTTTTTCGATAATTTCTTTTTTTTACTATCATCATTACCATCATCTTCGTCATTGATTTTTTCGATAGTTGGGGAAGACAATGGTGATTTTATAATTGATCTTGCTAAAGAACGTCTTAAAACATCTCTATTTTGTTCAATATCATCTTTTAAATCATCAATATCAATTTCGTCAATGAATGGAGTGGCCTCACCAGATGATGATGATGATGATGATGAAAATGAAGATGATGTCTCAAAATCTGATTCTTCTTCATTATATGGTTGTCCATCATATTCATCGTCGTGGTCATCTTCTTCTTTACTTTGATAATCATCCCAATTTAATTCTTCTCCTCGTTTGATTTTTTTTAAAGTTCTTCTTAAATCATTTCTGCTTGTATACTTTAAGAGTTGATTTAAAATGTCATCCTCAACTTCATCATAAGCTTCATCGTGAAAAATTATTTCATCTGATGAATTTAAATCTTCTAATTTATTATTATTGTCACCATATATATCTTTTTTCTCTTTTTGTTTTTGTTTTTCTGACTCTGTCTCTGACTCAGACTCTTCTTGGCTAGATTCTGGTTCTTCAAAACTGCTTTTATAAAGTTTCCTAATCTCATCTTTCATAGTTTGTTTTTGTTATTTTTTATTTCTTTTTCTACATGTTATAAATTATACTTTTTTTTTTTATTTAAAGAAAGTGGTGGAATAAAAAAAAAAGTAAAAAAAAATAAAAAAATAAAAAAAAATAAATAAAAAATAAAAATTAAATTGAAAAAGCCAGAGACACAACCAGTTTTTTTTCATTATTTTTTTGAAAGTTTTTTTTCTTTATTTTCAAAATTTTCTAAAAAGGAATTTGCATAATCTTTGATTGCCATTTATAAATAAACAAAATGGGAAAAAAAGATAAAAATATATCCAACCCCATGGATGAATATAGAAAAGAAATTAAAAAAAAAGAAATTAAAAAGGTAATTATCAATTCCTTCTTTTTTTATTTTTATTATAATCTAATTTTTATCTCTATTAACACTCTATTATCGTTTTTATTATTATTATTTTATTACTATTATTATTATTATTATTATTATTATTATTATTATTATTATTATTATTTATTAATAGAATCAACAAGATAAAATAAAAAATCAAGAAAAAGAATATTTAAAACAAGATCCACAACAATTACAATTGGAATTAAAAAAATTAGATAATTCAGAAAAGAATAAAATAAAGAAAAAACAAATTCAAAATGCATTGGATATTTTATTAAAGAAGAAGAAAAATGAGGATTATGACAACGATGACGATGATGAAAATGATAGAGATAGTGAAAAAAATAAAAAATTGGAACAATTAAAATTAAAAGATAAATTATTAGAGGAAGCAATTAAAAAGTATGGCCCACCTGAGGAATCAATTTATTTTGATCCAATATTAAACCCATATGGAATACCTCCGCCTGGTTGTCAAAATATTAGAAAGAAACCAGCAGCTACTTCTATCACTCCTGTTTCTTCAACAACAAATCCTATACCGCCTTATAGAGGTGTTGGAGGATTACCAATTAATAAACCAATGGCAGGTATACCTATGGGTATGCCTATGGGTATGCCTATGGGTATGCCTATGGGTATGCCTTTGGGTATACCTATGGGTATGCCTATGGGAATGCCAATCGGAGGTGTACCAATGGTGCCCATACCACCAGGATACCCAATACCACCACCACCACATATAATACATCAAATGATGATGATGAAAAACCCACCAAATATAAATAATTTACCACCTCCTTTAGGATTTTTACCACCACCTCCTTTAGGATTTTTACCACCACCTCCTATTCCTCAATTTTTAGTACCAAAATCAAACTCCCAAATAAATAATAGTAATAATAAAAAGATTTTATCAAAAACAACAAATAATAGCCCACCATCAGATACGGACGTAACGAAAAATAAAATAGAATCATTAGAGAATTCCTCAACATTGACATTAAATACAACTACAACGAAGGAAACAACAATCACTACAAATAATACAGAGGAATCAATAGTTAAAGAACCAACAAATGAGGAAGTAGAAGAAGGATTTGACGACTTTATGAATGAAATTTCAGCAGTGTAACGAAATAAAATAAAACTGAAATATTCTTATAATTTTAGTAGTGTAAATATACATATATAAAAAACAAAGAAAAGGGTTATTCAAAATTTTTTTTTATTTTTTTTATAATTTTTTTTTTTTCTTTTTTTTTCTTTAAATAAATAAAATTATAAAACTAAAAACTAAAGATAGTAATGATAAAGAGAATGAAGAAGAATAATAAATAATTGAAAAACCTAAACTGCTATCTTCTGCTTCATGGAAAGGTGGTACAAAATGAGCAGCCATAATTTTACCAATATAAAGGGAACCTTGATGTTCTGGAACATTAGTTTTAAAAGACATACTTGTGACCATAGCATTTTTAAAAGCAAACATATCAGAGAATGGAATTTGTAATTCTATCCAACGATTTGCAGGGAATTCACCACCAACATATTGAGTGATACCCATACATGGCAATTGAGCATTAATGGTTTCTTCACCCAGACAAATTGCGGCATTTAATTGTTTTGGAGGTATATTTCTAAGGATATCTTCATTGGATTCAGTATTTTCAAGTCCAGGGAATTGATAGTTTGGATCTGGTTCAAAGTATAAATCAAATACAATACCATCAAATAGATTTGTATCCAATGTACCATTCTCTAAAGAAATCATTAAGTTATTAAAGCTGGATACTTGATACTCTATAGTTGGATAACCTCTATAGAAGTTTGCACGACTTTTGAAATTTATATTACCACTACTATAGGTATTATTTGCACCTCCTTCAAATTGACCCTTATCATAGTAGTTTATATTTGTCTTATTCTTTAAATCCATACAAACTGAACCATTTGAGAATTGAATATCATCCAAATAAACCATATCCATAAATAAGCTATTGGTACCTTGAATCATAAACCCATCGATTTTAGTTATATTGGATGGATTGATGGGAATTTGAAAGAGTGGAATAATAACTTTATACCAAACACCAGGTTCTATACCTCCAAGTAAGTAATCACCAATATTTGCAATACCAACTCTCAATGAATTATAGGTTAAATAAAGTACTAATGATTGTTTACCACTATTACCACCATTCAACCAAAAAGATAGGTATTTATGTCTTTTAATTGGTATGGTTTCATTGATATGAAGACGGAAATAATCAGAACCACGATTTAATGCAAAGCCAATACTATTACCAGTTCTAACAAATTGTGAACTTGGATTAATTACCAATGTATTTGATTTATCTTTCCAATTACCTTGAAATGTATCATTATAAATATCAACAGGTCTATAGCTTGTACAATTTGATGTAAAATATCCAATTGGTGATGTTTTCCAATTAGTGTAAAGTTCAGAATTTGAATCCTCTGATGAACCATTTAAACATGGTGCTGATATATAATTAAAGAGTGACATCTCTGCAAAGGTTGGTAATTTTGTTGACGAAATACTCTTTTCTTGGTTATTGGTTAATGATACATAATAGTTCATTGGTGGTACCGGAATTCTTGCTCCACTACTTGCATAGGTTGCATCAATTTTATTCTTTAATAAAAGTTTATCAAAATACCAAGAGATACCAGTCGATGTATAAATAAATGTATAGTTATGAAATAATGTAAAATCAGCACCTGGTAATGGTTCTATAAATTGTACCAATACTCCAAAGTATGTATATCCATAATATAAATTTGTTGAATTACCATTAATTTTAAAAAATATATCGGAGTATTGACCTTTTCCACCTGATGCAATGTATGCTTTTGTAACTATTTTTTTATAAAAAGAAAAAAAAAAAATTAGTATAATATAATTATAGTCTAAAGAAATGAAAAATAAAAAAAAACTTACTTGAATTTGTTGCTGGAGAAGGAACTAAATTAAAAGTGTATGTACCATATGATAATTTTTGAGTTGATTCAACTTCAGCACAAGTATAACTATTGTTAAGACATTTTGAAGGGCAACCTTTATTATCAAGAGTAAGTCTCATTACATTTTTAGTACCAGATTGTGTGTACTGAATATTTTCACTTAATAGGGTACAAGAGTATGGATTATTTGCAATCGATGAAATGGAACCAATGAAATTACCATCGGTTGACATTGTATCAGTTACATCTTCAGAACAAGTAACTTTACCAGATGTTGCAAGTGATGAAGATGATGAAAGTAAAGAATCAACTTCATCAGATATTTGCTCAGTTGTTATACTCTCTGATATTTCATCATCTGTTGATGTTGATGATGATTTCTTTGGTGGTGTTGTTTTCTTTGGTGGCATTGTTTTCTTTGGTGGTATTGTTTTCTTTGTTGATGTTGGTTTTTCTTCTCCTGAAAAACTAAATGAATCTAATGAATCCAATGGTAACGTTGATGATGAATCTTGATCCAATGATGAATCTTTAATCTTTGGAATTGACGATATTGCTGATGTGGTAGTTGTTTTTGTTGGTATTAATGTTTTCTTTGGTGCTAATGTCGCTTTGCCAGTAGTTGTTGTGGATGAGGGAGTAGTTGGTGATTTTGATTTTGATGTTGTTGAACCCGTTGTTGTTGTTGTTACTGTTGTCTTGGAAGTTGTAGATGGTGTAGTTGAGGATTTTAAAGTTGTAGGTTTAGTTGGTTCAATAGATGGGTTTAATGGTTCCTTAGTAACAGTTGTAGATGTTGTACTAAATTTAATTGTTGGTGGTAATTCAGTTGGTGCTTTAGTTGAAATTTTTGTTACTTTTACAGGTACAGGTGTTGGTTTAGGTTTTGGTTTAATAGTAGTGGTAGGTTTTGTTGTGGTTTTAGGTTTTTGAGTGACTTTAGGTTTTAAAGATGGTTTTTGAGTCGGTTTTGGCTCAGAGGTATCAATGGAAGGAATTATTTTTGGGTCCATTGTTTCTGGTGGTGGTGGAAGTGAATCTGAATGTTGTTCAATCTCTTCACCAACCCCTTCACCAAATAAATTATTACCAACTGGTGGTGCTACATTTTCATAAATATCATATAATTCTAATTCATATGATTGTATACTACCAAATGATGACAACAATAAAAATATTAATAAACAATATTTTATGAATATTTGATATTTTATTTTCATTTTTTATAATCAATCTAAAAAAAAAAAAAAAAAAAAAAAAAAAAAAAAGTTAACCATTGTTTTCAAAATTTAAATATAAATAAATAATTATTAATTAATTTATACCTTAGCTATTTTTTTTCGGGATTTTTTTATTATTTTTTTATATAAAATTAACAAAATTTTTTAAGATTTTTTTTAGGTTTTCTAAAACTAATTTAATAATAAAAAAACTTGAAAAAATTAATTTTTTTTTTTCTTTATTTTTTTTATTTTAAAAAATATTTTAAACAACTTTCAATTAAAATTTTTATAATTATAATATATATATATATTTTTTTTTAATTTTAAAAATAATAAAATAAAATTTAAAAATTGATGAAATTATAATCATAATCTGAATTGTAAATTACAAATTAACAATATTTATGGTAAAAAAAAAAAAAAAAAAAAAAAAAAAAAAAAAAAAAAAAGGACGAAATGTTGCTAGTAATAAAATATGGAAAAAAAAAAATAAATTATATATTGGGGGTAAAGATTTTAAAATGATTGTTGTTATTATAAAATAGTTATTATTTTCAAATTAATTTTTTAATTTTTATTTTTTTTTTTTTTTTTTTTATTTTTTTTTTTTTTTCTTTGTTTCCAAATTTGTTGATTTACTAATTACTGTTTATAACTACCAATAAAATTCAATAACAATAAAACTATTTTTGAAAATGATGAAGTTTACAAACTGATTATTCTAAATAAATATAAAGATTTATTTAAAAAGACACACACTTAGTATTAGTGTGTTTGTATGTGTGGTTTTATATTATTTTAATAATATTTTGATTTATTTAACAATAAAAAAATAATGCCCACAGATTTACTTTTTACATGTTTAAAAAGAATTGTTTTTTTTCTATTTTATTTTTATTTATATGAAAGAAATATTTCTTTTATGAATAATATTAAAAGATATTTTAAGGGTATACCATTATTATTTAAACTTTTATCCTTTTTTTTTTTTTTTACAAAAAAATCTTTTTATGTTTTGTTTTGTTTTTTTTGTTTTTATATTAATTAATTTAAATTTAAATTGAATTTTAAAAATAAATTTAAAATATGTTGTTGTTTAATTTTTTGATTTTTTTTTGATTTTTTTTGAGTTTTATTTTGTTTTAATTTTTTTTTTTTTTTTTTTTTGTTTAGATAAATAATAAAGAAATTATTGAAATTAATAATAATAAATAAATATTTGATAATAATTTGAAAGCGTTTGAACCATCTTGTAAAATTTGATAGGGTGGTACATAATTACCAACAGAAATATCACCAATAAAGAAAACACCTTGATGATCCATTATTTGGGTTTGGAATGTAATAGAATTTATGAGAGCATTTGGATAAACCTGTAGATCAGAGAAAGGAATGAGAAGTTCGACCCAAATTGCATTTGGAACTTGACCACCCAAGTATGGAGATAAACCAACACATGGTAAATTACCTACGACTTGAACACTGACACAAATTTCAAGGTCTAAAAAGAAGGAGTTTGCAGCTTCGCTAGAATCAGCATTTGGATTTGGATTATTGTAAGATTGATCATGAAGGAAGAAGAAATTCAATCTCACCATATCATATTGAGAAGTATCGATAGTACCATTCATCATTGAAAGTATTGCTTTGTAGTTATTGTATAATTGATATTCAATGGTTGGAAAACCTCTAAAAAGTTTACTAACAGATTGAAAGTTAACATTACCAGTATTGTATTGATCGGATGCACCATTTAATAGTTGACCACGTTGATAGTATGGGATTTCAGATGTTTGTTCCATACAAACTGTACCATTTGAAAAGTAAAGATCATCCATATAGATAAGATCATAAAATTCATTTGCAGCACCAGTAATTAATATACCATTGAAAGTGGTTGTAGTGGCAGGAGATATGGTGATCTTTGAGAATGGTATGATTACTTTGTACCAAGTTTGAGGCACTAAACTACCATGAATATATTCACCAATATTGACAGAACCTATTTTTTTACCACCAAGTGTTAAATAGACAACAAGATTTTGATTACCCAATTGGCCGCCATTAATCCAAAACATCAAGTATTTATGTTGTCTAATTGGGATAGCGGTTTGATTGTATTGAATCAATAGATATTCAGCACCTGAATTCAATGAGAAGCTAAATGCAGTACCAATTCTAGCATATTGACTTTGACTACTAGAACTATTGATTAATTTAATGAGTGTATTACCACCAGCATTCCAACCATCATTGAAACTATCATTAAAGATTGGTACTGGTCTATAGTTTGTACAGTTTGAAGTGAAATAGTATAATAATGAGTTTTCATCTTGCCAATTATTACCACTTTCCGATGAATCGGTACAAATACCAGCTGTATAATTAAATGAAACTATATCTGAATAGGTTGGTAAACTTGAAGCGACAATCTTTGCTTGTGGGTTCGATGTTATAGAAGTATAGTAGGTCAATGGTGGAAGTGGGAAAACAACACCATTATAGGCTGAACTATCAAATTTACCCAATAAAATTCCATTAAAGAAGAAACTAAGTTGAGTTTTACTGAAATCAAAAGAGTAAGTATTGGTATTACTAATTATAACACCTGTTAAATCCTTAACATAATTAACTTTTTGTCCAAAATATGTATATCCATAATTTACTTGTGTTGTGTTACCATAGATTTGGAAATAAATATCAGAATATTGACTGTTACCACCTGTACTTGCATATAATTTTGTAACTATAAAACAAAAGAAATTATAAAAAAATTATAATAATTAATTTTATGTAATAAAAAATGAAAAAATTAATTAAGTTTGTTGTTGATACATACTAACATTTTTAACTGGTGAAACTTTGGCAACAAAAGTGTAGGTACCATAATTTAAAGAAGATTGTGATTGAATTTCAGCACATGAGAAGGAATGAGATAAACAAGATGTAGGACAACCCGCACTATCTAATGTTAATCTTGCAACATTTGTTGTACCAGATTTAGTGAATTTTACATTTGAACTTTGAAGATAACAATCGTATGGATCATTTGATGTCGATGAAACTGATTCTTGAAAGTTACCAGAATTACTCATATTATCAAAAACATCAACTGCACATGGGTGTTCACCTGCTGATGTTGATGTTGATGATGATACTTCGGATGATGATGTTGATGATGTTGGTGCTGGTGTTACAGGTTTTTTGGTTGGTGTTGGTGTTGGTTTTGTACTATTACTTGGTGATACAGTTGGTGTTGTTTCATTTGATGAGGATGATGTTGGTGTTGTTGGAGTTGGTGTTGTTGGAGTTGGAGTTGTTGATGGTGTTGTTGATGGTGTAGTTGATGCTGATGTGGTTGTTGATGTTGGTAATGATGTGGTTGTTGATGTTGGTGGATCAGTAGAAAGAGTTGGTGTTGCCAAACATATAATTAAAAAAATTAAAAAACTAAATAATATAAACTTTTTATAGTCTTTCATTTTTTTTTTTTTATATTATTATTGTTTTATTATAATGTTACTTTTTATTTTTTAAAAAAATATGTTAGTTGTTTTCTATCAATAAAATTTCTTTCTTAATATTTATTATTGATATTAATTTGAAAAATAAAATAAAAAAAAATAAAATTATTGATAATAATAGTAATAAACTTCCAAAATAAAAAATAAAAAATAAAAATAAAAAAATATAGTGTGTGATTAATAATTAAATGATCGATATTATTGGAATAATAGATTAATACTTTTTTCTTTTTTTTATATTTTATGGTAATGTTTAATAAATATTATTTTTTTTTTTTTTTTTTTTTTTTTTTTTTTTTTTTGTTATTAATTATATTTCTATATGGTTTATTATTACTATATATAAATATTTTAATGATGGTAGTTATTTATGATTTATAAGGCAATGATGTAATCATTAAATTAAATTAAAAAAAAAAATTACAAAGAAAAAAAAAAAATAAAAAAATAAAATATAAAAAAAAAAAATTATAATTATTAAATAATTAAAATTTTAATTTTAAAAAAAAAAAAAAAAAATTGATATACATTTGAGGTTGGAAATCAAATATAATATGTATAAAAAAATAAAATTAAAAAAATAAAATTAAAATTAAAATAAATTTACCACACACATAGCAAATTTGTGTGCTGTGTGTGAATGTGCATTGTTTAAGAGAAAAAAAAAAAAAACCTAACACATGTTATAAATAACACACCAAAGTTGGTTGGTGAAACTATTTAAATTTTTTTTAGGAGGGTGGGGTATATATACATCATGTGTTACATTCCAAAAAGAAAAAAAAATTTTAAAAAAAAAAAAAATTAAATTAAAATATAGATAACAACATGATGTGGTTTAAAATTAGAAAATATGACAGATGCTGAAAAAGATGATAAAAAAAAGTGATGATGAAAAACTCACCTTTAGAAAACCTTTTTTAGTGTATTCCATGATTATTATTGTTTTTATTTACAATTGAATTAGTGTTGTGGTAAAATTTGTGTTTTTTTTTTTTTTTTTTTTTTTTTTTTTTTTTTTTTTTTTTTTCCTTTCTTCCCATATTATTTCAAAATAATTTTATTATAGTTTTATAAAATCCTCTTTTGATATTTCAGTCTTGAATAGACCTTCAGTTGCAGCCATATAATTTCTATATTCTTGAGAGTTGTCTATAGTTTCGCTATCTTGGCTAATGGATTTACTACTGTCATGTTTTTCATCTTTTTCTTCGATAATATCAAGATCTTTTTCTTTATTTTCATTATTTTCTGTTTCTTTGTTTTCTGTTTCTTTATTTTTTGTTTCTTTATTTTCTTTTATTTGTTTTTCTTTGTTAAATAAAATTTCACTTTCAACCATGTCTTCATCATCATACACTTCAACACTTGTTTTTAAAATTGATTTTAATGGAGTGGTAGTGGTTGATGATGTTGGTGATGGTTTTGTAACGGAAGAAGGAGTTGA
>CM069765.1:1325000-1345000 GCA_036169595.1 Dictyostelium firmibasis | reverse complement strand
CCGGAACCTATGGCACCAGCAATTGTTGTTATGGAAGTGAATAAAAGTAATGGTTTTCTTCCGAATCTATCAGCGGCAAAACCACCTGCAAATGAACCAATCAATGCTCCTAATAATATGCTACATACAATTACACCTTGTAATGGAATAGATGCACCGAATTTCTCGGCTATTGGACCTCTTGCACCTACAATTATACCTGTTGCATATCCAAATATTAAACCACCTAAACAACTTTGTGTCACTACTAACCAAGTTTTAGTGGAAATGCTCTTTATTATTTCAGGCATTCTTATTAATCAATTGCTACTTATAAGACTATCAAGTTCTGTTGTTGTGATACGATTTTATTATTCTATACTCTATATAAAAACTTGTATATTAAAGAATATAATGTAATTTTACTTTTTTATTTTTTTTTTTTATTTAAAGTTCTTTTTTTTTTTTATTATTTTAATTATATTAATATTAATTGTTTTTTTCTAAAATAATAAAAATAATAATTTTAAATGTTTTTTTTTTTTTTTTTAATATTTTTATAGAAAAAAATGAATAAAATAGTATAATGATTAAAATTGGTTTTTATAATTATTATTTATAAAATTAAAAAAAATATAAAAAATATAAAATTTTTAAACAGATTGATTTTTTTAAATTATTTTTTTTTTTAATATTTTTTTTGGTTTTAAAGAATTTGTTATAATTGCCAATGATACCATTGCATTCAAACACACACATACCTAAAAATTAATATTAGTGTATTTTTGTTTTTTATGATTAACAAATAGTAAATAAGTTTAAACAATCCGGTGTGAATTGTTTAATTATGCAGGAAAAGGAAATAATATTATTTTTTGTCACTATAAAAAATTAAATAATACCCACACAAAATCTAGTACTAAAAAATAATTAATAATTAGTTTTTTTTTTTTTTTTTAAAAGAAAATTATGATGCAAATAGATAATTAGTTTTTATTATTTTATTTCTTATTTATATTAAAATTTTTAAATTTTATTTTATTTTTTATTTTTTATTTTTTTATTTTTTATATTTTATTTTTTATTTTTTATTTTTTATTTTTTATTTTTTCTAAATTTCCTGATTCTTTTTTGTTTTAACAATACTTTTGAGTGATATATGAAAGGGTGTGTAAATAATTCGATCTTTCATTTTTGAAATAAGAGAAAAAAATAATTTTGATCACACTCTTTCAATAATGAATCAATACTTTTTTGAAAAAATATTAAAAAAAAAATAATCAAAACTTTTTATAAAAACAAATCAATATTTAATTGTTGTAATGTTTGATTCAATGTAAGATAATTATAATGTGATATATTTTTTGTATAAATTATATATGTAAGAATTTTATTTTAACCAAATATTGATTGATTTGTGGTATGTTATTTTTTTTTGGGTTATTTATGGGTGTGGGTGTGGGTGTGGGTGTGTGTGTGTGTGTGGTAATTTAAGTAATAATTTATATATATTTTTAAATATTCAATTTGGAAATTTAAAATTTAAAATTATTTATATTCGTTTTACTTTACTTTAAATTTCCTCGTGTTTTAAATATAAATATTAAAAAGTGGAAACAAATTTTCGGGTATCCTACCTTACATATTTTCAAAAAAAGGAAGATGTTGTGGTATATTAAAAATTTAAATTTCTTTATTCAAATTCAAAAATAGAGAAATGAAACTCTTTAAAAAATTTTACCATCTGCAAAATAAAATTTAACAACCACAGCAAAAATAAAAAATATTAAAATAGAAAAACAATTAGATGATATTTATTTTAAAATAATATACTTTGCATTTTATTATTATTATTATTATTATTATTATTATTATTATTATTATTATTATTATTATTATTATTATTATTATTATTATTCTTTTTATTATTATTATTATTATTATTATTAATATTATTATTATTACTATTTGGACTTTAATAATTTAATTATTTTAAACTTGTTATAGTTTAAACTTTTTTATTTATTCTTGGATCCATAAAAGTTTGTTTATTATGCTCCTCTTGAACAAAATATTTTGTACCAACTGGGTCAGTTTTTTCCTTCCATCCCTTAAATAAAAAAAAACAAATTTTAATATGTACGATCTATGAAATAAAAAATAATAATTAATTTTAATATTTACATGTGGTAATTCACCATTACAAGATAGGTAAATTTTTTCAAAAAAGTCTTGTAAATTCTCACCATCGAATAAACGATTATATTTTGGGCCAAACAAAGAAGATCCGCCAATATGATAACCCAAACTTCTATAAGATTCAAATTGAGCTTCTGTAAAGAATTGATCAGTTGTTGATTCATGAGGGAATGATGGGTGTTGAGATTGATATTCTTTAATAATTTCATCTTCATCACCAGTTAATGATGATTTAATATAAAGTATATAACCCACTTCCCCTGATGGTGGGTCGTTTTCGAATGAATTATTACCACCTTTACCACCAACACCGCCACCTTTACCACTAGCATCATTATTACCATAGTTATTACTACTAACGCCACCTTTACCACTATCACCACCATCGCCATGATGATAACTATACTGAGTATCGTGTGAAAAACCACTTTTCTTTTTTTGATAAATAATTTTACCAACGGTCCAATGCTTTTTACTATAACCTGTTGTTGGTGATCTTCTAATATCATCTAAATTAATTTGAATATTTATTCCAAAATCAATTCTAACCAATCTCATTAATTGTGCCATTGATGGGAAAGTCATATCTGGATCAGCTTCAGAGTCGCTGATAATAATGAATTTACAACGACGTTTAATTAATTCATATGCACCTAAATTTTCAATGTGACCACCATCACTTAGATTTATGCACCAATCTTTACTTGTCATTGGAGTCCAACCAAATTCTTTTACCAAATGATAGCATGCGAAACCACCATAGAATACTCTACCCAATATTGGATGACTAAGGAATATACCCAATGGATTTGGTAACCAATATCCCAATCTAATATTTAAAATACCCAATGACATAACCAATGTTGGTATTGTGGCTGTACCCATTTTCGTACCAACAGCAGCACCAGATATAGAGACAGCGGTAGCCAAATCCAACCTCCTATCCAGACGTTCCATTTGTTCAGTGGATCTATATCCACTTGATTCTGAGCCACAATAATGTTGGGAGAAAATAAAAAAATCGGAGCCACGGGAATTTGGTAACTCTAATCCGTCACTATTACTAACAGAGTTCAAAGTGGTGTTAACCAAAAGGTATGGTGCTACGGATCTTCTATTTAACCTTGATATTTTCTCTCCACCGTATGGTCTAAATCTACCGTTCTTAATGCTAAACATATAGGCTTTACTAAGACGGTCACGATAATATTTATGCATCGACGTTTCATTTATATCTAAACTAAAGAAACTTAATAAAGATATGAAAAAACACATACCATTTCCAACACCAAATAATGGACTACTAGAGTCTAACCATACACTTAATTCCAAATAAGTTAATATCAATAGAATTGGACCAATTACACTTACAATAATATGAAATACTAAACGTTTCCAAGGTGAAAGTTTTGGATTGGTTAAAAGGGTGAATGCTAATGAATCGGCCAATATCAATGCAAACAATGATATCAAAGGATAAACTCTAAATGATGTTGAACTTGAACCACCAAAATAATAAGTATAAACCACCTCTATCAAAGGTAATGATTCAACGAATGCACCTGCAATCAATACAATAAATAGCCAACCAAATGATCTATCATACCATACTTTACTACCTTCCTTTTTGAATAACATTGGAAAATTTAAATATAGATGTAAAATTATCGATATTCCCAAGTCAATATTAGAAATCTTTGAGAAATACTTTGAGAGTTCACCATAATAGAAAAATATGAAACCAACCAATACTGGTATCGTAACTTTGGGTCTAGAAATAATTGGGAAAATGATTATATGAATTAATAGATTCCAACCAATTCTTAGTGATACATGATAACCTTCACCAAATTGAACGGGAACATATCTTTCAAACAATAACAATGCCCAAACAAATGGAAATATTGAAATTAGATTCAAAACAATACCACGTAAAATCAATACTGGAAATAAAAGGAACTCGAATATACCATTCGCCAAATAGTTTGCACTATTTCTTAGATGAGTTAGTGGTGTACCTTCTTTCAATCCTCTACCATAATGAAATGGGAAATTATTCCACTCGGTGGTATAAGTACCTTCACTCAACAATGATATTAGACAAGAACCAATGAATCCACCACCTGAAACTGTCGATAGATAATCAATCTTTTTAAATAATTTATGTTTTGATAATGCTTGAAGTAATCCTAAATTAAATGTTGCCGATCTAATTCCACCACCTGATAATGCCAACCCAACCAATCCAAAACTAACTGATGGTGTCACCTTTTGATTGTATCCAATATTATGCATTGTTGAATATGATGTCGATGTCGATGATGTTACTGTAGTTCCTGCTGTACTTGAAGATGTTGTAGTTGTATTTGTAACATCACTCTTTTTACTAATACCTGATAATGTTGAAGCTGAATCTAAAATTTCATCCTCCTCATCTGTATAATCCTCAATAAATGGTAATTCATTTAAAGTTGTAACACCACCACTACTACCTCCCGCTGTCGATAAATTTATATTCGATGCACCATTCCAAGTACTACGTAATGATTGTGGACTTGGTAATAATTCATCTTTATTTACTTTTTCATCAACTCCATCTTCTTTTTTATTACTATTACCATCATCATAAGTTTCTGGTATATTATTAACATTACCAATACCAACACTACTATTAATTTTAAACTGGGTGGCATTATAATTTAATTTATTAAAATCACCACTACCGCCACTATTATTATTGTTGTTGTTGTTGTTATTATTTTTGATTTGAGGATTAACATTATTATTTGGATTTGTATTATTTAATTCTTTAATTTCATTTGAAGAAATTGTGGCAATTGTATCATTATCGGAACCAATATTATTTGGCGAAAGGAATAATGGTGAAGGTTCATTTATTATTGAACTTGTATTTAAGGGTTGTGGAGTATGAAATACAACTTGAGATTTTTTTGATTTTTTATTTGCTAGAGGTGGTGTTGAAGAAGTTGAGTTTGCAAGATTTGATTTTCTAAACGAACTCTTTGAAGAGTTTAATAGAGCATATGCTGGAAAAAGTTTAGAGATTTTAAATGGGTCCTTCTCTTTTAGTACATTTACTCTTCTCTTTGCCAATTCTTTTAATTCTTCTGGGAAAATATCATTGAATCTCTTTGGCTTCGTATTGATCATTTGTCTAATCATTAATAATGGATCACCAATGCTATCTTTACGTCTCTTTAAATTTGGATTATTTCTATTCCTCCATTCTCCTGTTGATATATATTCATAAACTCTAAATACTGCGATTATTAAAAATACACCTATCATCATTGCCATCCATGGTTGGACTTGTAATGATATAAATTTTCCAATAGTTATAAATAATTGTCCATTTTTACCATTCACTCTAATAAATTCATTAATCATATTATTAATTTATTTATTAATTTATTTCTTTATTTATTTATTTCTTTCTTTCTTTCTTTCTTTCTTTCTTCTTTATTTCTTTCTTTCTTACAATCTTTATATCTTTCTTTATATTTTTTTTTATATCTTTATATAATTGTTTATTTATTTTATTATTAAAATAAATAAAAAAAAATATTATTCAAATTTTTTTTTTTTTTCTACTGTTTTTTTTTTTGTTTCAATTAATTTATTTTTTTATTATTATTATTTTTTTTATTTTTTTTTATTTATTTATTTATTATTAAATTATTTTTATTAAGAGGTTTTAGATTTTAAAAAAAAATAATAAAAAAAAATGTATATGAAAAAAAAAAAAAAAATATTGTTTATTATAATTTTCGTATGTGTTTTTTTTTTTGTAAATCAAATGAATTCATTAATTAAATTTTTTTTTTTTTTATTTTTTAAATTAAATTTTTTGTTTTTTTTTTTAATTTTTTTTTTATTTTTTTTTTGCTTTTTTTTTTTTTTCCCACTTTTAATGTAAAATGGTTGCGTTATCAGAAAAAACACTGGCAACGTCTATTTTTAAACGAAATTAGTTTTAATCAAAAACCACATTCATTACTAAAAATGGAAAAATGAAAAATTATTAATAGAATAATCAACTACATTCATATTTTAAAAAAGTAATAACTATGGTTATAAAAATCTAAAACTATTTGTTTTTCTATTAAAATTTTGTTTATAATAATGAAAAAAAAAAAAAAATAAAAAAAAAAAAAAATGAATGATTTAAAATATTATTGTATATACGTAAAATATTATTGTATATACAAATGCAAGAGTTTTTTTTTTTTTTTTTTTTTTTTTTTGGAGGCCAAAAAAAAATTATTATTATTATTATTTTTATTTAAATATCATATTTTAAAAATTGAATTTTAGAATCTTTAAAACAAAGAAATTCAGAGACTTCACCAGGATCAGTATTTGAAGGATAATTTTCACAATCAGTTAAAACACCAGCTCTAAATAAACAGATGGTTGCAAGTTCTGAACAGAAAACAGATTTATCACTAACCCAATTCCATTTCTTTAATCTCTCCAATAAGAGTATAGCAGCTTGAAAAACATCAAATGGTAAACGAGCGCCATGTAATTCGAAACAGTTTGTTAGGAATCTCTCTTTTTGTCTCTCTGTAAATGGTTTAGCTAAACGAATAGCTTGTACATTGTATCCATCATATTCCTTGATACGTTCTTTCAATGGGAATATATTTACACCTGTCAATACTTGATTCTTTCTAAATGGATCTTTAATACCTTCTTTACCAACCGCTTCAATTACATAATGTACTGGCTCCTCTGATAACTCTTGACCTTTAATATGATTTATAAATGGATATGTCTTTATAACAACTCCAACATGTGACCATGGTCTATAAAATCTATCTCTAATTATCTCTGAAATTGGTGATGATCCTGAATATAAAATAATATCGCCATTATCAAGATGATCAAATGATTGCATAACTGATAAATGGTCATTTGAATTTCTTGTCTAAAAAAAAAAAATAAAAAATAAAAAATTATTAATAAAACGAATTTAAATTTAAATTAAAAAAATATATTTACAGTTTGAATAATTGTATTTGATTCTTTCAATGTTTTTAAATTTGTTGTATATAATATATTTAAAATAACTGAATTATTTCCTGGTTGTTCAATGTCCGCTCCATCTATTGTAGTTTCTCCGCTATCGGGTGAACTATTTACATCTTTAATTTCTAATCTAATGATTTGACCTTGATCATATTGATTGAAATCAAAATCGAAATTTCTATAATTTGGTGATTTTGTACTTGTTGAACCAAGTTTTATAGTGCATTCATTAATTGATTGGACGTATTCATGTTGGATGACACCTTTATTCCAGACTGAATTTTTATAATAGTCACATGAAACTTTTTCAGTTTTACCATTATAATCAATACTAACTGTTAATTTATGACCACTATGTATTTTTATTACCTCTTCATGATTTTGGTCATAACCTGGGAATGCTGATGAATTTTCACAATTCAATACTTTTAAAATTTATAAAAAAAAAAAAATAAAAATAAAAAAAATAAAAAAATTTGCATTAGGGAATTTGCAATGAATAAAAAAAAATAAAAAAAAAATTTTAATAAAAAAAATAAAATAAAAAAACTTACTAATAAAGGTTAATAAACCATCTTGAATTTTTGCTTTAGTATCTAATGTAGATTGCTTATTACCCATTTAATTATTTATTATTTACAAAAATAGGGAAAAAAAAAAAATTATAAGGAAATAAAATAAGAATTTTACAATAAAGGGTTGGTACTAATATAGAGTTCAAATATATATAAGGATAATTTTATTTTAAAATTAAAAGATAAATAAAAATTAAAAAAAAAATAAAAGAAAAAAAAAGAAAAAAAAAAAAAAAAAAGGAAAAATATTAGTTTTTTATTTTTTGGATAAACTTTGAAGATTAAGAAAAAAAAATAAAAAAAAAATAAAAAAATTTTACTTTGGATATTTTTTAATCAAAGAAAATTAGATTTAGGTTGCACGATAAAAGCAAATGTGTGGTATGATTTTGTGAAAAATTGGAAAAATGAAAATAAAATAAAATAAAAAATTAAAAAAATTACAATTATTAATTAAATATATTGATTGATTTTTTCTTTTTTTTTTTTTTAAAAAATATAAACCTATTTTATTTTTTTTTCAAAAATACAAAAAAAAATAAAATAAAAAATAAAAACAAAATATAAATAATAGAACAAATATTTATTATTGTTAATAACTTTTTTTTTTTTTTTCTTGAATGAGTGGTTCATTTTTCTCTAAAAATAAAGATAAAATTACCTATTTGTTTTTTTTTTATTTTTATTTTTTGAGATAAAAATACACTCTTTCATATTTTATTTTTATTTTTATTTTTTTTTTTTTTTTTTTTTTTTTTTTTTTTTTTTTTTTTTTCTTTGCAATTAAAAATAAATATCTTCTGCTCGCCATCAATTTTTAGAAAATTTAAAATAATAAAAAAAATAAATAAAAAAAAAAATAAAAAAAAATCTCTCCCTGGTGAAGATGCAGTGAGAATATTAATTATCATTTATATTAAATTTTTAATTCTATTCTATTTTCTTTTTTTATAATTTTTTAAAAATAGAATTAAAAATTAAAATTATTCACTTTTTTTTTTTTTTTTTTTGATTGAAATTTCAGTGTTTTTAAAAATAAAATTAAATTAAAAAAAGTAAAAAAAAAAAAAAAAAGTGGTTGAAATGAAAAAAGTTAGTTTATTATACCTTTTTTAAATTATAAAATAGTTTATAAAATTTTTTAATTTCTTTTTAAAATTGTAATATTACATTACTATATATATATATATATTAATTATTGTTTTTTTTTTTTTTTTTTTTTAATTTTGTAAATATGGTAAAGTAAAGTTTGTGAAATATGGTTTGCAATAATCTTCAATTGGGTGATCACGATGAGTACAAGTGGTGGTATAGAAGAAAAGACGATTTGATTCATCAAGAGTTCTTAAACCTAACCAATCTTCAGTGTATTGTGCTTGTTGTTGTAATGGAACAACTTCTTTACCACTACCATCAGCATAAAAACTAAACCAACCAGATTCTTTTGGAATGATAGTTTTATCATTGGTACTATAAGTAAGAACCATAGCATTTAATTTAGTAAGGTTATCTTTATAAGTTGTATTTTTAACTGGGTATTCGTTGTTAATATCTGCTAAAAATAATGATCTTTCAAGATATTTCTCAATTTTGAATGGGCTATTAAAATATTATTATTTTGAAATTTTTTTTTTTTTTTGTTAATATTATTATCATTATTTAATTTTTTTTTCTTTTTTATAATTTAAATATTAAAAATTTACTCTTTCCAATATTCTGCAACAGCAAGTTTTTTTTGAATGGTTTTTTCATATGGGATAGTGCCAAGTACTTTATCAATCCATGGAATATTGACAAATGGGGTACCGAATTGACCAGCTTGTGGACCATTCCAACCAATATAATTATATACTGGTGGAGAGTTATAACGTTGAACGAATGCACGAGCAATTAAAGTACCTTGACTGAAACCAATCAAATTGAAACCATTGACCAAATTTGGATCTGCTTGAACAACTTGAGCAAATTCTTCAAGTTGAGAATCCATGGTGGTGAATATTGAATCAAATCTACCATTTCCAACTTCAACATTTAAAACATAAATACCTGGAATAGCTTCTTCAATCCATGACTTTAATGGTTCCATTGATTCTTTACCAGTTGAAAAACCATGCATCAATACAACTGGTCTGGTAGCACTAACAAGTGCAATTACCAAAGTAATTAATAAAACTAAACTTGATAAAATTTTCATTCTTTCTCTCTATCTCTCTCTCTCTCACACTCCTCTTTATCCAAAGTTATTATAAAATAAAACAAGATATAAGTAAAAAAAGTGAAGTGGTGTGGTTATTATTCGAAAAAAAATTAAGAAAAAAAAAAGGAAAAGTATTTTTTCAAAAAAAAAAAAAATTTTATTTTTTTTAATTTTTTTTTTTTAGTTTTTGATCAAATTTTTGTGGCACTGCTCGTAAATTTTAAAATTTTTTTTTTTTTTTAATTTTTATTGGCTTGTGTTGGTTGAAAATACAACCAATAAAGTGCAAATTTGCCAACTGGTTTTTCAAAATATACCAATCTCACTCTATGAAATTAAGAGGCGAAAAAAAAAAAAAAAATCTTTAATTAATTGATTCCATTCAGATAATATTGTTTTGAAATACTGTGGCGATTAATTAAAAATTATTGGGTTCTTTTTTTTTTTTTTTTTTTTTGTTTTTTTTTAAATATAACCTTTCGCAAAAAAAAAAAAAAAAAAAAACTTGATCTTCTTTTAAAAAACTACAAGAATAATCTTAAGATTTCTTTTTTTTTTTTTTTTTTTAGTTCTTTTTTTTAATTATTTTTTTTATTTGAATTTTGTGGTATTAATTTAATTAATTGAAAAATCTTTAAATTTTTGATCAATCCAAAAAAAAAAAAAAAAAAAAAAAAAAAAAAAGGATTTTATTTATTTTTTAGATATTGATTTTTTAATTGAATAAAAAATAAAACTTAAATCAAATGACCATTTTTTAGATAATGAATTTCTATCACTTGGACCAAAGTGACCAGAATCATCATCAATACCCAATAGAACGAGTGGACTATCGTCACTTTTTAAAGATTTTAATTTGTTTCTTAATTTTGCGACCCATTTTAGTGGTTGCCAAAGTGGTACACGAAAATCATTTGTTGAACCGGTGATGTAAAGATTTGGTAAATATTTTAATGATGATTGAATCTTTGGATCGTCTAAAAGAGAGTATGGGTCATATTGTTTGATATAATTGAAAACCTCTAAATCATTTGGATTACCCCATTCATCATATTCATGAATTGTTAATGCTAATGAATGATCCAACATTGTTGTTAAAACATCTGCGAATGGTACTTGAGAGATAATTCCACTGAAATAGTGTGGATAATTTAATGCAACGTTACACATCAATAATCCACCAGCACTTGAACCTCTACCAATTAAATAGTTTGAACTTGTATATTTATTTTCAAATAAATATTCAACACAATCTATATAATCATAGAATGTATTTTTTTTCTTTAAAAGTTTACCATCATTATACCAATTTCTACCTAATTCACTACCACCTCTAACATGTGCTCTTGCGACAATAAAACCTGCATTCAATAGGAATAAATCTTCAATATTGTAGTTTTGATTATAAATTGCACCATAAGAACCATATCCATGAAGTATACATGGTGTATTACCATCGAATTTAACAGCCTCCTTATTATAAACAATTGAAAGTGGTATTTTTATAGATGAATCTGATTTTGAAGGTACCCAAAGCATTTTTGTTTCGAAATTTTCAGGATTTATAACTAAAGGACCACTCTCTTTTGATTCACCAAGTTTTGTAATTGTTCCATCCTTTAGAGAAATCTTAATAGGTGTTATATTTTCAGTTGGTGTACAATAGGATAAACAAAATGAATCATTATTTCTATAGTCACTATTAACACCCATTGATAATTCAATGACTTCCTGTGGAAATGTTACAACCTTTTCAAAGGATTTATCGAAATGATTTGTCTCTGGATTTTTTCCAATGATACGAATTCTTGGTTTAAACATATGTAAATCTGAAATAACTAAATAATTTTGATACATATCAACATCTCTAATCATTGAACCTATATCTGAAGAAATAAATAATTCTAAATCACTAAATTTACCATTTTCAATAGTGTCTTTTGCTTTATAAATATTTAAATCACCTTTATTTGCATTTGCAAATATATAAAATTCATCACCATTATGTTCAGCATAATATTCTAAATTATCAACTCTTGATAACATAATCTTGTGAGAATTGGAAGTTACTGCTTCATTTTCAATAAGTTTAGTATAATAAATTAATGTAGAAATTTTACAATTTGACATATAAAATAAAAATTCATTATCTTTTGATTTTAAAATATCTAAAAAATTTGATGGATTTGTTTCATGTATCATCAATTCTGATGGATTAAATTCTTCTTCATTTAATTTAATATGATTTTTTATAGTTTTTTTAAAAATCTAAAATTATAATAATAATAATAAATAAGAATATTATATAAATTAAATAAAAAAAAAAAAAATATAATAAAACATACCTTATGTGTACGACGGCTAATAAGATCATATTGAGAATAAAAAAGTTCATTGTTTTTACCCCATTCAATTGATGAAACATTTTTAATAACATCTAGAATTGGTGAACTTGAATTTGATATTCTTTTAATTATACAAACTTTATTTTCACTATTATCAATTTCTGTAACGAATGAAAATAATGAATTATCTTCTGAAAATTTAAAACTAACTAAACTTCTTAAATTAATATTATATCCTCCTATATTATCACCCTCTGATAATAATAACTTTTTTTGATTTTTAATTTTAATTTTAATTTTAATGTTAGTATTGGAAATTAAATAATTTTAAAATTTTATATTTATTAATAATAAAAACATACTTGAGTATTATCATCAGAAACTCTTTGACGAAATAATTTTTTATCTTTAATAATAAGTTTAAAACCATTAATGATTTCATCATCACTTGGATGATTTATAAAAACAGTTTTAAAAATTGATTTCAATTTTTTTGATAATGGTTTTATTTGAGTTTTCATAAAAATATCTTTATATTTATTCTCACTTTCAATGTAATCGATTACTTTTGGATCTTCAAGATTTCTTAACCAATCATATGGATCATTTATAGTTGTATTATGGATTTCAATTGAATGTGGTTTTTGATTTGCAATTGGTGGTGGTGGCAATGATGAAAATTTTTTAGGTGGTGATATCTTTTCAAAATAATAATTTAAGTTACCTTTATTCAATACGAATTCTCTATCAATTTTTTTTGTATTATCGAAATTACCAACTTTTTCAAGTATATTATCTTTTAAATCTTCAATGTATTCTATTATACTAGTACTATATGATCTTTTAAATGAACTAAATATTATATTATTATCATTATTATTATTATTATAAATGTTATTATAGTTGCTATTGAAATAAAATTTATTGATATTATATTGTTGATAACTATTATGATTTGATAATAAAGAGGGTGATAAAAGTTTTATTGTATTATTATTATTATTTTTATTATTATTATTATTATTATTATTAATATTATTATTATTAATTTTTTTAAAGTTTATTTTTCTAGATATATGTGAATTCATTAAATTGTATTGATTTATCACACCAAAGGTTGATGATAAAGGTTGAACTCTTAATGATTTCATATTGATTGATCAGTATTATTAAAAAAATAAATCTCACTCAGCACAATTAATGATAATCAATATTGTAAAGTACTATCACACACTCACTCACAGCACAGTGAATTTTCAATTGAAATATTATGAATAGTTATAGGGTAATTGGAAGTGGGGGTGGCACAGTGGTATTGAAATTAATTTTTGAAAAAAAAAAAAAAAAAAAAGTAAAAAAAAAGAATAAAAAAAATGAAAAAAATTTATGAAAACAAAAAATGTGACCCATTCTTATTCTTTTTTTTTTTTTTTTTGAATAGAATTTTGTTCAACCACTAATAATCTCACTTTTTATATCCATTTTATTCGATATGGAAATTTATTGATTGAATCTTTGTAGCTTTTAATTATAGAAAAAAAAAAAAAAAAAAAAAAATGAATGAAAAAAAAAAACTATCAAAAAAAATATTCTTTGATTCTTTGGTTAGCACACACATACACACACATACACACACACAAATTTATCAATTTTTGATAAATGTAGTAAAAATAAAAATAAAATATAAAAAAAATTAATTAAACAAAAAAAAAAAAAAAATTTTAAAAACAATGTGTTAATTATTATTTGTATTTTCAACCAAAACCACCACTATTACCCACTACCACTACTACTATTAATACTACCACCACCACCACCACCACTTTTATTTGTATTAAATCAAATTAAACCATAAAATTTAACCCACCCCATAAACACAAACACTACAAAAAAAAATAAAAAAAATAAAAAAAAAAAAATGAAAAAAAAAATAATAAAAAAAAAATAATAATAATAATAATAATAATAATAATAATAATAATAATAATAATAATAATAATGATATTTTTATTATTTAATTAATACCAATATATTTATACAATAAATAAACTAGGTTCAAAAAAGAATATTAAATTTTTTTTTTTTTTTTTTTTATTTTTTATTTTATATTATTTTATTTTTATCTACATGTACGAATAATTTTTTTTTTATTTTTTATTATTATATAAAATATATTTCTTCACACATTTTGATTGTTGTCATGAAATTAGAAATAAAACATCACCATAAATAAATAGCACGCACTCCCCCCCACACATACGTACATAATATATAATATTTTTTTTTATTTATATGTATATATTTATATATATTATATATATTGTATATATTAAATAAACAACATATAAATTATTTTTTTTATTTATAATATTACTATTAATATAATTTTTTTTTTTTTCAATATTAGTTTATTATTTTTATTTTTTTCTTTTTTTTACTTTTTTAATATTATTTGTCATTATATTTTTTTTTTTTTTTTTTAAAATTCAAAAAAAAGGAATCTCCCACTTTCCAATTATAATTAGTCATAAATTTTTAAAGAATTTTTAATTAAAACACTAAAATTAACAAATATCATCATAACCAATCAATAATAATTTAAATTTTCTGTATTTCATTTTTTTTTTTTTTTTTTTTTTTTTTTTCTCTCTCTCTCTTTTTGAAAAATAAAGTTTAACAACAATATATTAATTAAAATTAACAATAATAATAATAAAATAATAATAATAATTCCATTGTTTTTTTATGAACTCATTAATATTTATTTAAATTATTAAGAATAATTTAAATTAATAATAAAATTAAAAAAAAAAAAAAAGTAAATTTAGATATTCTTTTATATAAATAAAATATTAAAAAAAAAACCATACAACTTTTAAAAGGGTTAATAAGGTTTAATAATATATACTTATTGATATGCAATATATAAAAAGTAAGTAAAAATAAGAAGAAAATAAAATAAAATATAAAAATTAATCATTTAAATTATTTTATAAATGATAGTGGTAATTTGTGGTGATGGTGCAGTTGGTAAAACAAGTTTATTAATTTCATTTGCAGCGGGAGAATTCCCAAGGGACTATCAACCAACAGTATTTGATAATTTTAGTACATTATATATGTTTCAAAACAAAGCTTATAATTTAGGATTATTTGATACAGCTGGTCAAGAAGATTTTGATAGATTAAGACCATTGGGGTACAGTGACACTGATTTATTTATAATATGTTATTCTGTTATTAATCCACCATCTTATGCAAATGTATATGATAAATGGTATTCCGAAATTAAATTATACACTGGATCTGATATTCCTTTAATATTAGTTGGAACTCAAAATGATTTGAGGCAAGATAAAACAACTCGTGATAATTTAGCATTGAAACATCAAGCTCCAATCTCATATGAAGAAGGAATGATGATGAGAAAAAAAATTGGTGCTAAAGCTTTCACTGAATGTAGCGTAGTAAGTGGTAAAAATGTTAAACAAGTTTTTGAAGAAGCAATTAAAGTATATCAAGATAAACAACTTGAAATTTCAAAATCAAAAGAAAAAAATAATTGTATAATTTTATAATAATAATAATAATAATAATAAAAATAATATAAAAAAAAAAAAAACAATAACAAATCGATCCAATTTTATTAAAAAAAAAAAATATATATATTTTTCTTCATAAAATAAAATAAAATAAATAAATAAAATAAAATAAAACAATAAATAAAATAATATAAAATAAAATAAAATGTATTATAAAAAATAATTTCTTGTTTTCAATTATTTATATTTTTATTTTCCAAAAATAAAACAAGATTTCAATTTTATTTTTTTCATTTACAAAAAAAACACACGAAAATATTACGAATCTTTTTTTTCATTTAAAAAAAAAAAAAAAAAAAAAAAAAAAAAAACATTTTCATTGTAAAATTTTCATAGTCACACATTAAATATATATAAATAATAAAAAAAAAAAATAAAAAATAAAAAATGAAAAGATTTTTTACAAATGTTTCAAAACAAGTTTTAATTAAAAATCAAACTAATAATAATAATAATTTTAAAATAATTAAAAAATTTTCAAATTTATATAAACAACAACAACAACAACAACAACAACCGATTAGTTACACATTATTTAATGATAATATAAATAAATTTAAAAATTATAATCAAAGATTTTATTGTGAAAAACAACCAAATATTTCAGAATCAGTTTCAAATGCAGAGATTGATCATCATGGTGAAGATACAAATAATGAGTTTAAACCAGTAGTTGTTGATGGTGTTAGAATTGAACCAAAATATTACATCGAATTTACTTGTACATACGTTGATCCAAAATTAAAAACTGAATGTGGTTTCGTTTCAAAGAAAACTTTTTCAAAACATTCTTATCATAAAGGTGTAGTTTTAATTAAATGTGATGGTTGTAAAAAAATTCGTATGTATTCATTTTTTTTTTTTTTTTATTTTTATTTTCTCAATATTTTTATTTCCTTTATTAATTGTTATTATATTAAAAAAAAAAAAAAAAAAAAAAAAAAAAAAAAAGACACAATTGCTGATAATTTAGGTTGGACAGGTTATGAAAATGCAAAAAATATTGAAGAAATTATGGCAGAAAAAGGTGAAACAGTTAGAAGATATTTACTTAAACAAGAAGAAATTGAAGATGAAAAAAAGTCTGATGAACCAGTTTTAATTGGTAGTGGTAATTCAAATAAAGAAGAACCAAAAAAATAAAATTTTTTTTTTTTTTCATATTTGTACAAATTTAAAGGCAGTATGAAAATAATTATTATTGTTTCACACTATTTCTATAACAAAAACAATTTTTTTTTTTTTTTTTTTTTTTTTTTTTTTTTTGGTTTTATTTTTGGTTTTATTTTTTTTATTTTAATTTAAATTTTTTATTTAAAAAGGTAATTCATTACCAGAATCCGCTTTTTGAAGTACTCTATTAACAATTGGATGATTTAATATATTACCAATAATTGGTAATTTTCTAAGGATAGAAATAACAATTGGGAATGCATCTCTATAAAATATATGAATATAAAAAAAAAAAAAAAAAAAATATTAATATCAGTAGTGAAATAATATAAAATACATTAATCTAGTTTAATTAATTGGATAATTACCCAAACAAATTAACAAAACCAAAGATTTCAATGACCATTCCAACAAATGTCCATCTTGTTACTAATAATACAATGATACCGAAAAAGAATAAGATTGTTCCTTTTATTTTTTTCTTTTGTGCAAAAAATTTGGTGGTTTTTTGTAAACCTAAAATTAAAACTATACCAGATACCAATAAAAGGTTACCCAATGCTAATAAATTTCTATCTAAAAATAATAAAACACCTAAAAATCCAAAAAACAATCCCATAGCTGAGAGCATAGCTCCAATTTCTACATTTTTTATTATCATTATTGTTTTATTTATTTATTTTAGTTGGTAATAAGACCATTAGTTTCAATAATACTAATAATAATAATAATAATAATAATAATAATAATAATAATAATAATAATAATAATAATAATAATAATAATAATAATAATAATAATAATAATAATAATAATAATAATAATAATAATAATAATAATAATAATAATAAATTAAAAAAATAAATACTTTGTTGATCTGTAAACATTTTTATGTTATATTATTATTTGAAGGCGCGTATGTTATATTTATAAATATATATTAAAATTAATTGGTCAAAGAAAAAAAAAAAAAAAATGAAAAACTAATATGTCGTGTTGCATTAAAATAGTTTTTTTTATTTTTTTTTAAAAAATTTTTTTTTTTTTTTTTTTTTTTAATTTGAAAATTTGAAAATTTGAAAATTTTTAAAAAAAAAAGTTTTGCGAGGGCGACCACCTAAGATTTCCCAAACTCATGACCACTTATTTGGAATGGAGGAAAACAGTCAAAATACAATTGACTCAATATTTATTATAAAAAAAAATTTTACACATTATTTTATTTGGGTTGTTTTTAGTTTTAGATTTTTTTTTGTTTTGATTTTTTTTTTTTCTCAACTTTCTTCCACATATGGTTTATCCATGAATTCAGAGCGAGACAATTGCTGTGAGGTTTTGGATGGAGAAATTGGTCTTTGATAATTACTATTATTATTATTATTATTGCTATTATTATTATAAATACTATTATTTTTTGATATGCCATCGCTATTACTACTAAAACTTGATTGTAGTTGATAATCGTTATTATTATTATTATTATAATCTGAATATTCACTATTTAAATTATTATTGCTATTATTTCTATTAAAACCATTATTATTATCATAAATCTGTACAGAGGTATTAATATTATTATTATTATTATTGTTATTATTATTATTATTATTATTATTGATATCATTTGGTGAAAACTTTTCAGTAAATTCAACTGGAAAGAATCCAGTTAAACCATTGCATTCTCCAACCCACCAGTTTTCGTGTGGTTTATCGACTACATTTACAATATCACCTACTCTTAATGGTAGATCACGAGTAGTTTCGGGGTTGAATTCGTAAATAGCCTTTACTTGGCCATAACCACCATCTTGTTGTTCCTCCCAACTTTTATCTAATCTTGAGGCCTGTCCTCTTTTTCTTAAATTTAACAATTGACCAATCACCATTGGTACTCCTATAAATGTTACTGCAATAATTAAAATCAAGGTACCAACTGATTGTTTCTTTTCATTTTGAAAATTTTTAAAATCCTACACAAAAAAAAAAGGTTTTACAATCAAACCAATCATCAATTATTGATCATCAAAAATGTTAGTCTAAAAATATCACTATGATTATAAATTATTTGTGGTTGGGCTTAATTAATTTATATACTTACGGAAACATCCATATTTGTTTGTCTTAAACTATCTGCTATTGCATTACCTCCTACTTTTATGGAAGATGTATTGTTATTATTACTATTGTTACTTTTTGATTTCTTTCCTAATAAATATCTAAAAATTTTTAAAAACCTTGATGCAACTGATTGAAACATTCTAAACAATGTAAAAGTTTTAACTATGGCTATAATTTCATGATTAAAGTGACTCATACTTTGACATAATCTAGAAATATATATTTATTAGTATTTTAGATTTTTTTAGAAAAAAAAAAAAAAAGTTTAACATATGTTTACCTTATAATTGATGAAAATGAACCATGAACTGCATCAAAATTTGCATCTAATAATCTAGAAAATCTGGAGAATGTGTCAACCATTGAATGTAAAGTTTCCATCCAAGAATGACCACTCGATACTACACTTTGAAGCGCTCCTCCTTTTCCATCCATATTATTATTGTAGCCATGTTGGCCATACCCACCACCATATCCACCACCGTAACTACTACCATAGCCACCATATCCTCCACCATAACTCGAACCGTATCCTCCATACCCGCTACCATAGCTTGAACCATAGCCACCATAGCTTGAACCATATCCACCTCCACCACTTCCATAACCACCGCTTCCATATAAACCACTACCACTACTTCCATATAAACCACTACCACCACTACCGTAGCTACTACCGTATCCACTTGATCCATAGCCACTTGATCCATAGCCACTTGATCCATATCCGCTACTATAAGAATCTCTATATCCACCACCA